>JAXGGA010018058.1:0-22911 GCA_038373865.1 Uloborus plumipes | reverse complement strand
TTATTTTTAATATATGTATGTGTTAAATACTTACGAGATTTGTCCTCCAAATTAATTATTCATTTATGATGTAGGAAAAGAGGAAGAAAAGACTTCATCTAGCAAAAGAGGCAGTTTTTAAACTAAAAGATTTCTGTCGTTTCTTTTACTTTAATTCAGCTATGTTTTCAGTTTTTACCAGCGAGGCAGGTAGGAACACAGAGTGACGCTAATGTTGACAGTGGGCTTTAGATATCAAACTGATGGTCTAAATCATGTTTCAAAAACATTTAATTTACTCCCTTCAACTTTATCTGGATTAATATTTGATAGAAATAAACTTTGAAATGTATCAAAAATGCTGCAAAACCCTGGGATTTGCTCCGATCTGGTCAATAGTTTCCATTATTTGGGGGGGGGAGATGGGGGGATGTATTCAAATATGGCATATAAAACATTAAAATAATCTGCGCATATGCTTTTGCATTTTTAAAGTGGAGAGCTCCAAAAAAAAAAAAAAAAAAAATGGGGGGCACCCCCCCCCACCCCCCACGAAGAACGGACTGACGCAAAAATATTACTTGAAACATAAGAAATATGTAACATTCTTTAATTTTATATATAATAACATTTTCGTGCAAAGGAAGTCATTGAGATAGAGCTGAAATAAAGCAATAATCAGCATTTTAAGCCCCTTCTTCGCCCCCCCATAACTCCCAAACCCGACGCTCAAATTCGTGGGACTTTTTTATACATTATCTCCTTATCATACTGAACAACTTGGCATAGGTGGCAATTGTATTTTTTGAATGTCCGGTTCATGACCTAATTTGACTGGACTATGTCTATATAGCGCCTCTAGTCTGTCTGCCCTAAGGCCCCTATATAGATGAGCCGACGCATCAAGATTAAGTTTGACCACTTTGGATCCAGCGCATGTTTGAGGGTTATCTTTTCCGGCGAGTTATCGCTTTTTGGTAACTTTTCATGTGAATTTAACAAAGCTTGGCAATGTCCCGAAACTTTGCTCTGGTAACACTAGCTCTGCAACAATGAAAAATGAAAGTAAAAGTAAACGAGTTGGATCCAAAGTGGTGAAACTTGAGCTTCATGCGTCTGCCTGTCTTCTAGTCTGTCTGCCCTGATGTAAACTCCCTCTCTCCGCAGAGCGGCGAGGAGCTGGCTTCGGAGAAGCGGCAGTGGGCGCCCGTGATCCACGAGCAGCTCTCCGAGCTGGGGCGCCAGTTCGAGGCGCTGGAGGGTGCCACCCGGGATAAAGGCGAGCGCCTCTTCGACGCCAACCGGGGCGTTCTCTACCTGCAGACGTGCGACGACATCGACGGGTGGATCACGGAGCTCGAGAACCAGGTGCTGGCGGCGGAGACGGGGCAGGACCTCACCAGCGTCAACCTCATCCTACAGAAGCAGCAGGTGGGGATTTTGCTTTCTTTTTTTTTAGAGTACAGTGAACTCTCACTTATGCGCCGGCACAAGGGACCAACAGAAAAAGGCGCATAAGTGAAAGAGACGCATAAGGGAACAAGCCTATTTAAAGGTCTTAAACGCAGCATAGGTTCTAATGAGGGCATAAATAAGATTGTTTCTATAGGACATATTACTATGGTATGGCAATGACTGTAACGTAACTACTATGATAAATGGAAAACAAAAATTGTAGCATACCTAGCCACAAACTAATCATTTCAAATCAATGCATAATTGATAATTGTCAATCTCCGAACTCTAGTTCATGCGGAAAAAATGCGTTCCGTGAGCAATGAAGGCCAAAGATTAAAGAGGAAATTGAAGAAACATGCTTATTTTTTAAAGAAAATACATTATTTTTTTTGCATTTTACGAAAAATTCGGCGCAAGTGAAATATTTGTCTTAAGAGCGATGCATAAGCGAATGATATTATCATTATTTTTCTATAGAATGTGCTGGGACTATTGAAAATGGTCGTATAAATGAAGAAGGCGTATAAATGAGGCGGTGTATAAATGAGAGTTCACTGTATTTAGCAGTAGTTCTTGAATAGAAAAAAAAATCATCCACTAGAGCCGAGTATCTCGAAGTGTGGCCCGCGGACCCCCAGGAGCTAAAGTGGCATACATGGTTCTGCTCGGCAGATAATTTTAACTTCCATTATCAACGGATTAAAAGATTCTATTTTTTAAAATAAGAGTGAGAAAAGCCGATTTTACTTCGCCGGTGCGATAGCTATTTTCAGGGCCGGTCTTAGGCCGATTGGACCGATTTTGCCCAATCGGGCCCCGCACTAGCAAGGGGCCCCGCACCGACAAATTATTTTTGCCTTTAGGTAAATGAGAAAAAAAAACCATATCAAAATAAAAAGCTAATTGGCAATATTTAACTCATGTTTAATCTGTCTGAAAGTATGGTGCTACGTTTAGTTCAATTTATGCTGAAGGAGCAAGGGGCCCCGCGCCGACAAATTATTTTCGCCTTTAGGTAAATGTTAACAAAAAACTATGTCAAAATAAGAAGCTAATTAGCAATATTTACCTGGTGTTTAATCTGTCTGAAAGTGGTGCTACGTTTAGTTCAATTTATGGTGTAGGAGCAAGGGGCCCCGCGCCGACAAATTATTTTCGCCTTTAGGTAAATGTTAACAAAAAACTATATCAAAATAAGAAGCTAATTGGCAATATTTAACTGGTGTTTAATCTGTCTGAAAGTATTGTGCTACGTTTAGTTCAATTTATGGTGTAGGAGCAAGGGGCCCCGCGCCGACAAATTATTTTCGCCTTTAGGTAAATGTTAAAAGAAACTATATCAAAATAAGAAGATAATTGGCAATATTTGCCTGGTGTTTAATCTCTTTGAAAGTGGTGCTACGTTTAGTTCAATTGATGGTGTAGGAGCAGGGGGCCCCGTGCCGACAAATTATTTTTGCCTTTAGGTAAATGTTTAAAAAAAAACTATTTCAAAATAAAAAGTTAATTGGCAATATTTAACTGGTGTTTAATCTGTTTGAAAGTATTTTGCTACGATTAGTTCAATTTATGATGTAGGAGAACTTTCTGAAACTTTTGACATCTCTATTATTCTATTGAAGTTATCAGATACATTCCCAAAACTACTAATGTCAGGTAAATTATTAGAAAAATTCAAACATCTGTCGATTTGAACCTCTTAAATCCAGGGTACCTACGGCAACTTATACTCTATTGTCAATAAAAGAAAGAAAAAAGAAAAAAAAAACATAATCGGCCTGCCTCAACGTCAAAATTCTAAATGATTATCGCCCCTTAAATATTATGGCTATAGGGGGCCCTCGCAGGGCCTTATTGTACTGGGGTCTCCCATTTAAGGGGCAATTAAGGTATTTACTTATTTATTTGGAGGCGGGCTTATTAAAATTCATCCACAATGAAATGTTCTCCAAGAAAACACTACCGATGTTTACAGTTGCCAGTATGAAACGTAAAATATCAATTGTACAAGCACGTAAGTTAAAAGGAAACATAAGAGCATTTTTCACCCGATGAGTTTTCCAAGGTCGTTTATGTAAATGGACCCATGAGGACCTATTTTCTCCAAAAATCAACAAACACACTTAAGATAATTTCTGAGCTTTTTGCCTTAAAAAAGAAAACGTACGAGAGGTTATAGCAAACAGTCCCGCATAGCTATAGAGGTGGATGGCAATTTTTAATCTTTTCACGAGTGGCGTAACGAAAGGATAGGTGCTTTCTAGTGCCAGATTTATGGGGGAAATTTGGAACCCGTGCCCCGACTGCCAACTTCGGAGGGTAACTAATTAAAAAGAAGCACGGAATCAGAAGGTTATCATAACTTCCTTGACAAAGACCAAAAAGATCCTAAAATTCCACTGTTAGACTTTAAGTGGAGGAACATTTCCAGGTGAGATCATGCGATAACTCCCCTTCCTCCTCCCCAAATGTAACCATCATCAAAGATAACTTAAAATTACAATATTATGACTTCAGCTTCAGAGCGCTTCTGGAGGAATAGTAAATTTCTGTGTCTATATTCTGATAAATTTCCGAAAGGAAGACTTGCCTTTTCTCTAACAACGAGGTCAATTGCCTAAAATGGCGTTTTAGGGATTTAAAATTTTGGTAGAGATCTCTCCTCTCCCGTTGCCCTCTAACCCAGTGATTCCCAACCTGGGGGCGATCGCCCCCCCCCCTAAGGGGCGATTTGGCCTCCTCAAAGGGGCGATAGGGGGTGATGGGTATTTAGAAGAGGAAACACTAGTAGTAAAGGGGTGGCGAAAACCGAATTTGTGTGTAAACATGTACGAAACCGGTTGTTCAGAGTTCAGACAATTAATCACAAGTTAAGGAAGAAACTAATTAAAGTTCAAGAGCTTCCTCCTTGAACCTTAGGATGTATTTTGTCATTTCATTATCCATTTTATGAATTTTCAGATTTTCAATATATTTTCTTTCAAATTTTTAGTTTCAATGATTTTAATTCCCCCAGATTCCAGTGTAGAAAGGAAAATAATTTCTTGAAAAATGTACTTCTGTTTTTGAAAATTACGTCGATGATCTTAGTTAAATACTACCCATCAAATGCTTATCAGTTCGCTTTGTGAAATAAAAAAAATTAAAGGTATTTTATTTATTTATTAATATTTTTAGTTTAAAAGTGATTGGTTAAAACTGCTTATATTTTTAATAATATCGATGTTCACTTCACTTACTTATGTTTTTTTCGAGGAAGAAGGGGGGAGGCCGATAAGTGTCAGTCAGCGTCTTAAAGGGGGCGATGAGCTCAGAAAAGTTGTGAAACACTGCTCTAACCAAAACGGCAACCAGAGAATTAGGCCCACAATACAGAATGCTGAATTGATGATTCTTCTTTAAATATTCTTTATTACTGAAGAGAAGTAAAAAATGCGCTTTGTTAAAACTAAGCGATTTTAAGAACAAAAATAAATAATGTTGGGGGAAAATCTTAATTTTTTTCAAAAAGAAATCACGACACTTGAATTTTCAACCGATATAAATTATTGGTCAATTAATTGTGTGCCCTTCTTCCCTTTCTTTCACCCCCCCCCTTTTTTCCGACCTCGTCTGAAAATAAGAACGTGTTCAAAATCTTACTTCTCCGAAGCCTTCTCCCACGAAAATTATTAGGGAGTATCTAAAATTTCGTTTCCTGAGTTTCAGTTTTTAAAAATTTTCAGGGAAAATTCTTCAAACACCTAAAAACATCGAAAATCATTTAAAATTGCGCTTTTGAAACTTCAATTTTGAATGAACTTCAATGTCCTTAACGCTACTAAATACAATCTTACACTCACGCAGTGAAACGGTTATATAAGTAGTCTTTTCATCATCAGTGGCGCACCTACGGGGTAGCTAAGAGGCTCAAGCCTAGGGAACTAAGGGCAGAAAACAAACCCACTTGATAAAACCAGGAAAATTAAAATTGCCATTTTGTGCCTTTAATTTTTTTAATTATCTGCTAGACAGCACCCAATCCCCAACTTTCTGTTTAATGCCGCCAGAAATAATTTTGAAATATTTTCAAGGAAAATTTCTGAACGTGGGACTAACTTTTGGCCAAGTTATGGGAGAAGGAACGGGTGCCCGTTCCTTCTTCTATAACTTGGCCAAAAGTAACTTAAAATTAGTTTTTGAGGAAACAATTTCAAAGCATTTCTAGTAAGAAACCTCCATCTAATATCAAGGTCCTCTAAGAGAACGTCTAAAACTGCGTTTTCAGGACTGTAATCTCCAAAATTTTCGGGGAAGAGCCCTCAAAGAGATGGGGGAGTTGGAGTTTTTTTTTTTTCAAAGTGCCACCCTCCCCCTTAAAAACATTCTCTCGTTTGGGCCGCTGCCTAAAATATCTTCAAATATCATTTTAAAATATATATTTAGAAAGGAGAGTTTGAATTTGAGCCTGAATTTCTCGCCCATTCCTCTGATATTACCGAAGATTGTTTAGAATTGCATTTTAAAAATTCAACGAGGAAAAATGTCTAGAAGAGCGCTCCACCCTGTCATCCTCTAAATTATTACTCTAAGCTTGGTCCCATTAGCCCTCTCCAAAATTTAAACATATATACCCCACTATTTGCCTGCCACTAGTACAACTTAGTTCTTGGGAATATAATCAAAAATGCAACATGCTTTTTCGGATATATGAAACGGTTATATAAGTAGTCTTTTCATCATCAACGAAAGGGTCAGGGAAGGTTCATAAAACAGAAAGAAAGGTTAGTCTGTAATGGCTTGTTTTAGCAAGCTATTGATTTATTATTATTTTTTTTCTTGTAAAAAAATAGCGAAACAAAAAGTTTTTATTTTAAAAAGAGTTTTAAAAGAGGCCCCGCCAGAGTTCTCCAATTGGGCCCCGCATTTGCTAACGCCGGCCCTGGCTATTTTTATGGCTTCAATATGAGACCTCGTCTTTATGTATACACATAGGGTAAGTGCTCCAGTAGTCGGCCATTTAAGAGATCTTTTGTTGATCTTGGCTAACCTAGAACTTTCAGCTATCAATACAGCAACAAAAACAAGGTAAAACTTTAGAATGAACCTTTCTGATAGTGAATCATCTACTTGTTTCAGAAATTTAAAGAAAAATTATGTTAAAATCCATGCTTTTGTCAACACTAGTAAATGCTCCAGTAGTCGGTCACAGAATCATCTTAGCTGTAAAATAAGCAGAATCGCGATCTTGGATGATGGGCACACCATTCAAAATGAAATGACTCATTACTAATTCAAAAAAAGTACCCAAAACTTAACTGCCACTGGTTGATGATTGAGGATAGGTACATGAATGTGTGAATACGTCATATCGTATTTTGAATTAAAAATGTACTATTTATGAGGAGTTTTATGTCATTGTGGCCGACTACTGGAGACTGGCCGACTACTGGAGCACTTACCCTATTTCTTTTCTTTTCTCCCAATCAGAAATGAACTTGTTCAATGTCCGACGGCTTGTTATAGGATTCGGTGCCGTGATGGCCCCATTGATAAGGCGTCGGACTCGCAGAGGGCCTCGGGTTCGATCCAAGCAGATCAAAGATCCTCAGTCTTCACTAATGGTGGCTGGGGGGCGTCAAGAATGCTCGTGGTCACGAAGTCCGCCAAGTAAATCGATACCTCTGGGGGTACTGTACCGGGGGTTTTGCTCTGCTCCTGGTCTAGATAAAAAAAAACGGTGCGCTCTTCAGGGCCCCATGCCGGTCAAGTCACGAGTTGTGGCAGGTACGGGGGATCCTGGAATGTTGAGGGAAGTGCTATCAGAGTCACATTACGAGATTGCCTCTGCATAATCAATCTGTTTCATCTCTTCCAGGCCGTGGAGACTCAAACGCAATATGTTAAATTTAACATTGTTGAATATGTGCAAAAGGATAGGGTATTCAGAAGAAAAAAGTAGTTCCTGAATTGAATTGGGACCTGGAGCCCGATCGGTAAGGCGTCGGACTCGTAACCGGAGGTTCCCGAGTTCGTTCCCAGCAGATCAAAGATCCACCATCTTCATTGATGGTGGCTGGGGCACGATAAATAAGGTTCGTGGTCTCTGAGTCTTCCAAGTGAATCGATACATCTGGGGGTGCTGGACTGGGGAGTTTGCTCGGTTCCTGGTCTGGATCAAAAACAGCAGAGCGCTTTTCAGCCCCATCCAACCAGCTAAACCATGAATTGTGGTAGGTACGGGAGACCCTGTAGTGTGAAGTGAAGTGAAGCGAAGTGTTATCAGAGTCATACTATACTATTGCCTATGTGTAATGTGTTCTAGGCCGTGGAGACCCAGATGGCGTTGAAGGCGAAGCAGGTGACGGAGCTCCAGAACCAGGCGGAGTACCTGGAGCACATGGTGCCCGAGCAGACCGAGGAGATCGAGCACAAGAAGGCGCACGTCGAGGACAGGTCTGTGTGACGCTCGCTATTCGTGTTTTAACTCCAACAAGGAAGGGGGTTGCAAAATAAATAAATACCTTTGTGCACAAAAATAACAGTATACAGGGTGTCCACTCCAATCGTGGACCAATAGCTAATTTCTAAACCGTTAGAGATAAGCATATAGTTCATTTAGGAGAAAATCTCCAAATTATGAAAGGAATTTTGGGTCGATTCAATGATTTTGCATTGTTTCATGACGCCATCGAGAGATTGCGTAAGGGACCGTATGCGAAATCCTTCAAAATCTTGATTTTTCAAAACGTCATAACTCGGTCCATTTTTGTCGTAGAACAGTGATTTTTTTTTTTTTTACTTTTAAACGTTACAGTGTCAAGAATGTTTTACTAAAGATGATTGATAGGACTGGGGGGCTGTATAAAAATTTAAATTTCGTAACTCTTTCAAAATTTGATTTTTTGAAAAACATTGAATAGACCCAAAATTCCTTTCATAATTTGGAGATTTTTTCCTAAATGAACTATATGCTTATCTCTAACGGTTAAGAAATTAGCTATTGGTCCACAATAGGAGTGGACACCCTGTATAATACAACGTCGAGAAGCACAAATGCACAGGAATACCGCCGGTACGTGTTTCCGCGTTACGAGTAACGCCTTTCTCAATGCAAAAATGTGAAATGGGATGAAAAATGAGCTTATGCATCAATAAGCTCACATTTTTACGTTCTTCGTAACGTCGAAGCACGTGCCGGCAGTATTCCTGCGCGTTTGTGCTTCTCGACGTTGTATTGTATACGGTTATTAAGGAGATTATAAGTTTGACGTATCTGTGTGTGGAGCTGTAACACGTAAACGGACGAACCGATTTTCATTATTTTTTTACGAAAGGGGACTCGAATGTGAGTTTTCTTACCTAGATCTTCCTTTTGTACGACATGAATTAACGAAGATATTAGTTAAAAATTCCAAAAATGAGCGTTTTCGTCTCATTTTCGTCGAAGGCGCACGTCGAGGACAGGTCTGTGTGACCCTCTCAATTCGTGTTTTTACTCCAACAAGGAGCCTTCAAGAACACTGCACTCATTTTGACAGCTCCCTGCCACATGTCTTCTCTAACTTGAAGATAACTGCAAAATGACTCCGTTATTGAAATTTTAAAATCGTGACAACCTCGTGCCACCTTTGCGTAGTCAGTCCTATACTGTCGTGTTTGTTCCATTTTTATCCACATTTGTATGTATAACGTATATAAGGAAACTCGATGAGGATAGGAAAACCTAAGTCGGATCTAGGACTATATCGGCTGTTTTCAACCTTTTTTCCCTTGCGAACATTTTCCACTATTCAATGGAAGTTCTCGAACCCCTTGTATATCGTTTTGTAACAAGCAAAAAAAAAAAAAAAACGCGCACACACAAATACACAATAAATTTGGGAGTTTTTTTTTTAATTGGGGATGTTGTTCAATAGTTCATAACAACAAATTTTATCTAACTACATTGTTCTCAAAAGCTTAACTTTTTCGGGCATGGCTTTAATTGTATGGAAACGGTAAATTCCTTGCCTTGTAATGTCGAACTTGATTCCTCAAAGGTACGAAATGTGTGGCCAAGTTTATCATTTCATCCATTTTCATCCAAAGGAGTATTAAATGTGCAAGGGAGCAATGCATAAATAATGAAAAAGAAACCTATTAAATTTAAAACCTCACCTTAAACAAACATATTAAAATTTTACCATAACAATATTCTTTTCGCGAATCCATTTAATACCTCTTGTGAACCCCTAGCCAGGGGCAAGGGCGTGGCCAGGACTCATGTTAGGGGGTGCAAGCAGTGGAACCCCAATAGGAGGTCACTGTGACCTCCCAAACAGTTGTTATCCGATACAAATTGGCTGATGAAATTTGAAAACAGTGAGACAGTATTGCAATTCTGAACTTCTTTATTTTCTTTTTTTTTTTCTTTAATTTATTTATTTTCGTGATGCCTCACGTCTCTTTTGGTAGACATAGATAAGAATGCATTCTTGTATTTATTTATTTTTTAATCATTCAGTAAAGTTCTGAGTTGCATTCGGTAAATTAAAAATTTTCTCCTCAAAAACAGGTAAGCTTACTATCATTTTCTGAAAAGTAATCAATACTAGATATAATAGCGCAGTTTATATAAAGTTCCCAAAAATTAGCATAAAAGTCAAATTTTTCAATAAAAACAGAAAGAAAAAATCTGGTATGGACCCCACACTACTTCCTTTTACGTGTAAATTTCTTACTAGTTGCCTTGAGTGTTAAAAAAAGTGCGTGGAGTGAACAAGGTAACAATTCAAATATTTACTCCCCTAATCTGCCACGAAACAATGCAAAAAATATTTTGCAATGGTTAATTTTCTAAATATTGCTGATTTTAATATCATTCAGTGAATTTTTCGCAAAATATCGCCAATAGCGCCAAGTTGAACCCAAATACAAAAAATAATTTTTTCGCCAAATTTGTCGCCAACTTGGAGATATGTCGCCAAGTTGGCGTCAAAAGCTTGGCGACATATCGCCAAGTGGTCGCGCCAATTCATATCACTTGAGTCTGCATTGAAATTAACACTGATTTACCCCAAAAAAGGGGTAAAACACCCCCTTGGGAACATTCAAATGCAACCACAAGAGGAGGTGCACAACTAGACCATCCTCAGAGCCTACATACCAAGCTAGAAGCTTCTACGACATATAGAATTTGAGTTATGCGACCCACATACATACATACGCACACACGTACATACAGACGTCACGAGAAAACTCGTCGTAATTAACTCGGGGGTGGTTGAAAAAAAATTTTCGGCTGCTTATATGTTGGTAGGTACATATGCACGTGCTGACAGGTCAAAAAAACTAAGGAATTTTCATTCGGGGGTGAGCAAAATCAAAATTTAGACTCAAATTTGAGTGATTTTTTTTTTCGCGATCACAATACTTCCTTTACTACGTAAAAGGAAGTAAAAAGTAAGAAAGAAAGAGAAAAAAGTGCTTGAAATTCTATTCGCACAAAAAAAGGAAGAAATTACGAACTCAAAGAAACTATACTTTATTCAGTCATGCACTCCTTAAACCAATGGATGGTATAAAATATTTCTAAAAGAACAAAACAGTAGTTTTTTATAGTTTTTCTATAGTTCTGCACCAGCATGTTACAATGAAAAGCATGAAAGGGGACAAAATCGTTTGTCAAAAAAACAAATAAAATGGGAGGTCACGGTGACCTTCCACTAGCTCTGATCTAGGGGCGTGCATCTGCACCCCCCTAGCTACGCCCTTGGCCAGGGGTGCCCTGAGTTTAAATTTTTGGGAGGGGAAAGATCTTAGTTTGCCGGATGAAATTTCGAAATGTGCCGATTGGTAAAATACGACCATAAGCACATACCTTATACCGTTACTTTATGCTTAAAGACAACGGGTAGCACTTAAAACAAATGAAAAACAAGTATTTTCAATCTTTCCATCAGATGATTTTTCGAACATTTGAAACACATTTGAGCTTTGATAGTAGCGGCACTTAAATTAAGGAGCGCCCCCCCCCCCAGCAAGATTTGTAAGTGTACACCTTCCCTATTAAACAATGAAAAATATTTATCCCGTGTAACTGTTAATGCTATTCTCCTGGATGATGCGTCATTAACATTTTAACTGCCAAGTTGATAATCCATCATTACATTGAATTCAAAGTAACTTTTCCCGAGATAAATTCGAGTTTGACAAAGATATGAAGCCAAAATAAACCTCTACTGAGATATATTCGGGTATAACAGTACGGTGCACTCAACAAAAAATTACCACGAGTAATACTCGGGCGTGGTATTTTGGAACATCAGTGCTGTGCCCGAGATATCACAAAATGTATTGCATCCCCAAATTTGCCGAATTGTCCGCCCGAATGTGCCGAATGAGGAAAATCTTTGGCCGAATATTAGCTGCACGTGAATTTGGAAAAGCTTGGCATGTCCCGAAACTTTTTTCTGGTAACCCCAGCTCTTCAACAAGGAAAGTGAAGGTAAAAGTGAATAAATTGGACCGAATAAAATGGACCCAAAGTAGTCGAACTTCAGATTGATACGTCGGCCTGTCTACATAGCGGATCTAGTTAGCCCTAAGAACCCTATATAGATGAGCCGACGCATCAAGATTAAGTTTCACCACTTTGGATCCTGCGCGTGTTTGAGCGGTTGTCTTTTCTGGACAGAAATCGCCTTTTGGTCATATTTCACTCTGAGCAATGATTAGCTGCGCGTGGATTTGGCAAAGATTAGCAATGTGTCAAAACTATTTTCTGGTAACCCTACTCCGCAACAATGAATAGGGCAGTTTTCGATTTTTCAATTTTATTTTTATATGATAGAGCAACATACATGAACATCAACAGCGAAAAAATTTTTGCGCTGCGACAAGTAGTTTTTTTTAAAATAATTTTTAAATTTCAAGCGGCGGTGACGTCACTGGGCACTCGTTGGCGCTTTTGAACTTTCTACTAAGGTGAAGAAAAAGCGAGAAGCTTTAGATGCGAGGAGCTCGAGAAACCGGTTTCTCCGGCTTCCGCACTGTTGTTCGCTCTGCACTGCCGTAATTTTTTTTTTTCTCGCCAAGTGATGCGTTCTAAAAATTTGAATACGGATTTCGCCAAAAAATATCAAAACAATCACCCCTAGCAGGGTATTGGATTGCTCTTTGATAAATCCAGTTTTAAATAGTGAATTAGTAGACTTTAAGGTATTGATTACGGAAGGAGAAAATCCCGCAATGAAACGATAATATAGCAAAAATCCAATTTTTTTGGATGAAAGGCTGAAAGTTCCTGCCATCCGACGTCACGGGTTTCGGTTTCAAGGCTCGCTTTTTTGCGTGTGGGTTTTTAAAAAAATCATTAAGAATCAACCGTTGTGTTTTAAAATTCGGCAATGGTGAATTTTTGTGTTTTGTAAGCCTCTTAACAATATCTAGTAGTTAAAAAAGGGATATGCAATAGGTCACAACTACCCTATTGAAAGTAAAAGTAAATAAATTGGATCCTAAGTGGTAAAACTTAATCTCGATGCGTCGGCGTGTCTATATAGTGGCTCTAGTCAGCCCTATACCATCGTGTTTGTCTTATTTTCTTCTACATTTTTATATGTAACATATTGGGAAATTCGATGAGAGTTGGTAGGTCTTGGACTACATGATAAGAGCAACAGTGTAACTTTAAACGAGAATAATGTAGCAAAATGGTATACTTCCTTATAGGTTCCGCAAGTTGCAGGACCCCCTGCTGCGCAGGAAGGAGGCACTGCTGAAGAAGCGGGAGGCCTTTCAGTTCTGCAGGGACGTCGAAGACGAGAAGCTTGTGGATCCAAGAGAAGATGCCCGTCGCCACCAGCTCCGAGTACGGGAACAGCCTCTACAGCGTGCAGAGGCTCAAGAAGAAGAACCAGGTATAAAGTACGACCGCGGAGTGACGGCACTTGTCAGTCCAATGAGAAAACGAGCATTTAAAGAGCACGAGTCCTATCTTTTGCATGTATTCGGCAATCGTTTTCGCCCTCTGCTGATGTACGATGCTCCTTATAAAACTAGTGAACTGTAGATAAGTTTGTAAAGAATACATCCAAGTAAAAACAACTTCGGTTTATTATCATGTTTAAACCAACAGAAAGCAATTCAACATAAACTGAAACATAACAAAACTAACGGAACTGACAACTGAACAAGTTAAAAAAATCAA
The DNA here is from genome assembly GCA_038373865.1 of Uloborus plumipes. NCBI lineage: Eukaryota > Metazoa > Arthropoda > Arachnida > Araneae > Uloboridae > Uloborus > Uloborus plumipes. The sequence goes on along the minus strand of JAXGGA010018058.1, from coordinate 9,302 downwards.
CAGTTTTTATAGCTTTAAGGCACGTTATGCGCTTCTTTCTACGCATATGGCCGATGCGCCCTCCTTGGCCTAATTATGCAAAGGATTTAACAGCTGAAAAGTGATGAAAATGGATTTACGTTAGTCTGGTTCTGATACAGAAATTAGGTGGAGAAGGAAAAAGATGGACGTGTGACATATTTGTGAGTCTGTAAACGTTTTGGCGATATGACAACTTTTATGAAAGAAGAAATAATCCCTTGACCCTATGAGGCTAAAACAGAGGCAACATTATAGCAAACTATTCTAAATTGATAGTCTGCAACATTTATTTTACTGCATTCTAATTAATTTCGATATGAATTGCCCTTTCGTGAAAGAATTAGAATAACTTGAGTGAAAGAATTTAATTTTTAATTTATCGTTTGCTAGTTAGAGCTTGTGATGTTTATTTTCATATTATTATTATTATTATTATGATACTGACGTACGAAAGCATCGATGACTCATTCTTAAAAGTTTCAGAATAAGTTGAATTTAGAAGAAAAAATTGCTCCAAATATTTAGTAGATTAGTTTTCTGATTAGACCTCAAATTTCCCCCCATTTTCAGCAAATATGTATTGTGTGATTAAGAGAAAAGTAAACACATTTTACGCATCACTTTTTTCGTTAGTCGTTTTGTTTTGCTATTTTAAGATGTACCTAGAATGCATAATTTTGTCGTTGTAATCTGCAAAACAGATGTCTGCTGATATTCCTCCTGTTTTGTTCCATCTTTCAATTTCTTTCTTTCCTTCTTCTTATTATTATTGCAAAGCTTATTTCTTTTTTTTTATTTACTACTTTTTTTTCAAAGGTTCACTTACTTACGGACAATACGCATTACCCTCAACACTTAAGTATTTTTTGTTGGTAGATGAGTCCATGATAATAAGAGTTTAATGATTCATGTATTTTATAGTTTTTAATTTGTGGTGGCGTTCTCTCATCCCAAAGAGGCTGCAATGTTTTTCTTTTCCCCAATAAAGATAAATGGCCCTCTTAAAGCTATCCACGCTCTTGCTCATTACAACCTCTTCCAGTAGGCTATTCCAAGGGCCCACTACCCTGCTAAAATAATTTTTCCTCATTTCCTGTTTAACTTGAAGTTTGAATAACTTGAAACAATGTCCAGTTACTTCTTCTATTTTGATAAACTTAAAACAACTGAATCACGTCCTCTTTGTCTCTCCTTTGCTCAAGGCTGTGCAAAATTTATGTCTTTCTTTCCTTGTTTACTTTTTTCCTTCAAAGGTTCATTTACTTATAGATAATATGTATTGCCCTCAACACTTTAAGTATTTTTTGTTGGTAGATGAGTACGTAATACTAAAAGTTGAATGATTCAGTTATTTAAATATTTTTCCAATTTGTCGTGGCGTACTTTTATCCCAAAGAAATTACATAGTCCACAACGCTGAAAAAAGCAGAATTTTTTTTTATTTCTGGCTCTTTAATGTATCTTTTCTTATGTTCTTCCGAGCAGCATGGAGGCAGTCTGGCTGTCAGTGAATGTTGCGTTTTTTACTGCACAAGACACTTTTACTGGTAAAAATAGGGATTTTTCAATCATTTTAGACCAATTTCACATTAATTCAATCAAGGAGAAAAAGTTTTTTGACCTCTCCATTTCCGATTTTGACAAAATTTTAATGTGAAGGATGACTATGACAAAATAAGTAATTCTGCAAATTTTTAGATTTCTACTCTAAAAATTGTACAAGACACAAGGTTGTAATGTAAAAAGTGAAAAAAAAAAGAAAAAAAAAAACGAGAAGTTGTTACATGCAAACGACTGTAACTCCTCTTCAAATTACAGTAGAATAATGATTCAGAAACCATTGTAAAGCTAAGAATCAGAGCTTTCCATTGATATATTAGATGGACTTTCCTACGATACGTTTAAGCTTGTAATTGCCCCAGAATGATTCTAAAACCACCATTTTTATCAGTGAAAATGTGCTGCCGCAGTAAAAAACGTAGCCTTTACTGCCCACCAGACCAAGGGCGGATCTAGCTTGTGGGTAAGGAACGGATCCTTTTTGGAAAAGGGGGGAGGAACCTTTTTGGAAAAGGGGGGCCCCCATTTTTTGAACAAAAATGGGGGCGTTTGGCAATTTTTTTCGTAATGTTAGACCCAAAAAATGCAGTTTTATGCTATATTTAGTCGTTTAAGGGGAAAGGGGTCATAACCCCCATGACCCCCTCCCCCCACCCCTGTGGATCCGCGCTTGCACCAGGCACCCTGCATGCTGCTCAGAAGAACACAGGGAAAGATATACAGGGTGAGTTCGATCGAATCTGCCATACGAAAAGGGGTGATAGAAGAGCCCAAGTGGAGTATAGAACCACCCATTAGCGGTGTCAATTCGTAACCGTAACAGAGTTATGGTATATTTAAGGAAAATTCGCAAAAAAACAAAATTCTGAGAAAAAGACCGATTTCTGAAGTTCCTGTTGGGTCTACGCACAAAATAAGCACATATTTCGAAAGAGCAGAAAAAATCCTTTAAAACGACATCTTTTTCATCAGGATAGTCGCACTTTGTAGCGAGTTACAAGCTTTCAAAACACTGGAAACACTCAAAAATGAAATTTCATCAAACTTTTCAGCCAAAAATTTCAGAAACAACCGTATGAGCTACAACCGGTCAAATGCACCAAAAACTTTCCCATTTCACTAGCTTTCAGATGATACAACAGACAATCCTATTGGGCTTCAAGTTCAGCAGATATTCCAGCTTTTGTTTGAAACAGTATTGAAAATCGTCCTTTGTCAGAATATGGGAAACCGGCAAAGAGTCAGACTTTTATGTTCTAAATTTTTCTATTTCATGTAAGTGTACTGGTTTATTTATTCAAGAAAAGGAAAATTTTATAACTAAATATTAAATTGTAACACTTTATTAAGTTAATAATCACAACAGAAGATAACAACACGTAGAAACAAAGGAAGCATTACTTTAACGCGCTTTTCACAAAGAAAAATTCAAAATTAAATGAGTTACACTAACATCTATGAGTACATTTACGTGTAAACAATCCTCAACATTTCCCAGAGCTACTGAAATTATCATCCCCCACACCGGATAGATGCCCTTGGCCGTTTAAGAGCAAAAACTACCGTCGCTCTCAATGAAATTTCATTTCTCACTTTTGCTACTGCTCCATCAAGCCAAATGCGCAAGTCCTGCAAACTGGTTGCATCTGAGCAGTAAACTGCTTGTTTCAAGAATCTCCAAACAAAGAAGTTTGCTGGCGTCAGGTCTGGTGATCTAGGTGCCCAAGGAATAGGACCCAAATGACAGGATGAATGGACTCTATGAAATTAAATTTCATAGAGAGCGACGGTAGTTCTCACTCTTAAAAGGCCAAGGGCATCTATCCGGTGTGGGGGATGATAATTCCAGTAGCTCTGGGAAATTTTGAGGATTGCTTACATGTAAATGTACTCATAGTAGTTAGTGTAACTCATTTAATTTTGATTTTTTTTTTTTTTTTTTTTTTGTCAAAAGCGCGTTAAAGTAATGCTGCCTTTGTTTCTACGTCGTGTTGTTATCTTCTCTTGTGATTATTAATTTAATAAAGTGTTACAATTTAATATTTAGTTATAAAATTTTCTTTTTCTTGAATAAATAAACCAGTACACTTACATGAAATAGAAAATTTAGAACATAAAAGTCTGACTCTTTGCCGGTTTCCATATTCTGACAAAGGACGATTTTCATACTGTTTCAAACAAAAGCTGGAATATCTGCTGAACTTGAAGCCCAATAGGATTGTCTGTTGTATCATCTGAAAGCTAGTGAAATGGGAAAGTTTTTGGTGCATTTGACCGGTTGTAGCTCATACGGTTGTTTCTGAAATTTTTGGCTGAAAAGTTTGATGAAATTTCATTTTTGAGTGTTTCCAGTGTTTGAAAGCTTGTAACTCGCTACAAAGTGCGACTATCCTGATGAAAAAGATGTCGTTTTAAAGGATTTTTTCTGCTCTTTCGAAATATGTGCTTATTTTGTGCGTAGACCCAACAGGAACTTCAGAAATCGGTCTTTTTCTCAGAATTTTGTTTTTTTGCGAATTTTCCTTAAATATACCATAACTCTGTTACGGTTACGAATTGACACCGCTAATGGGTGGTTCTATACTCCACTTGGGCTCTTCTATCACCCCTTTTCGTATGGCAGATTCGATCGAACTCACCCTATATTAAAGAGCCAGACGTCCAGGGACGTCATTTCAAGTTTTTTCAGGGGGGGGGGCAAAGGGTCCAAACACAATGCACTTTCATTGGAAAACATTTAAAACCACGCCCACTTATATGTAAATGGCCCCCCCCCCTGATTTCTCAAAATCAGGGGGGGCAATTGACGCCCCCCCCCTAACCTCCCCGAAATAACGGGCCTGCACACGTCTTAGAATTCAGTCTCGAAGACGTTCTCGGACTAACACTCCCTTTGATGTCTCTCCCCCTGTCAGAGCCTGCAGACGGAGATCGAGCACCACGAGGGCCGCATCGTGGCCATCTGCGAGAGCGGCCAGAAGCTGATCGAGGAGGAGCACGAGGATTCGGGCAAGTTCAAACAACTCAACGCCGAGCTCAAGTGCCTCTGGCTCGAACTCAAGAACGCTCTACAGTTCCGGAGGATCAAGCTCGAGGAATCGGAAAAAGCTCAACAGGTGAGAAGAATTATCTTATATTATTATAAACTGAGAGTATGTATGTATGAATGAATGGATGGATTAATCTGTGCCATCCATACGTCTACCGAACGCCAGTGAACTGATCATCGAACCAGGTATCGATAGACTTCTCCTTTATCTTATACAGGTTGATTCAAAAAGAATACCACAATTTTCAAAATCTGCCTTTTAATAAGAAAAAAAAACACAATACAACAGAGTTTCCCGAAGGGAAATCCGCGAGCTCACGCCAGGGGTCCCCGGTACTATCCTGCGAAAACGTAAAGGAGAGTTGAAATTGAAGGACGAGTAACGATATTTTAATTAAAAACGAAAGCACATTTATAAAGAATAAGAAAGTTATTGTTTACGAACAAACAGGGCGCAGCAAACGCCCCTGAACCTTCGATTTCGACACATACTGTCGACCCCGCTTAAACGAATACTGGCGGTTCCAAGATACATTGTTCGATTAAGCGGGGATCTTTAACATTGCGTCTATGGCATTGGAAATATTCGGTTCCAGGATATTTTATTCGTATAAGCGGGGTATTCGTTTATCCGTTACCCGATTAAGCGGGGACGACAGTATTTTCAATCCTAAAATAATATTTCGTATTGTATATCACATTATGGTATGATGGTATATTTTGTTTGACACTGTATTTCTAAAATCCAATGCGGAATAGAACTATCTGATCTCCTGGCCGAAGCGACGAACCTGAAAAGTGTTAAATTCTCTTATCTTTTAAAAGTCAATATAGGAAATAGAAAAAAACACGCTACACATTTATTAATTTTATGTGCACGAAACAAAACAATTGCCTGCACCAAACTTGCAAACATCAAGTAAAAAACATTTAATTGTATCAAATATTTTTTTACGCGGGGGGGGGGGGCGCTTCGAAGTTAGTAAGTATTCAAGATTGGTAGGCGGAAGTCTGGACTTAGGGAACCACTGCAATACAACCTTCTGTTATACATGATTATGAAGGCAAATGAAAAATAAGGGCACGAATGTTCAAAAATCGCTGGGGGAGGGGCTAAGGCGTCTTGGAGGCCAGTGATGAAGGGCTGATGAAGGGTTGAACAGCTGAAGCCTGTTACGAGTGGGAAAACAAAGGTGCGTTTTTTGAAAAGAATATTGTCCATTTCTTTCGGTTAAGGGAGGTTAAAGGCTCGTGCTAACCTTGGAAATGTTATAGCGATAGTTTGTTAAGTTAGAGACGTACCGTGTCAAAAAGTAATGTACCACTGATTAATTAATGGAACGCCGCATACGGCAAGAAGGAAGCGAAACATCCAAGGTACTCAGCCGAAGTCGGTGTACCCGTCTTGGCTGCTAGTATTTGTATGAGATGTCAAGGACAGTTTGATTTTTTGAAGATTTTTTTCTTAAGGGCCATCCACAAGCAACGGAAAATTCGAAGGTTTTTCCTAAGGCCCCAGGATGTGAGCAAAACCTCCATAGGTGTATGATGAACTACTGTTGAGATACTCCCGCAGATATTCCGCCTTGAGGCCGGAATTTCACACATAAAATTTCATTAGATTTTCCTCAAGGAGTATCGCACTGTGTGGATGGATAGGAGAATTTCTTCAGGAGACTAGCCTTCGTATATTCCCGTAGTGTGTTGAAACTTGAGGTTTGCCTCAAGGCAGGCCTTCGGATTTTCCGAAGCGGGTGGAGACTAGGGTGGGGCGAAAAATAAAAAGTTTTTCAGATCAACTTCTAATAGTTGCCAAAAGTTGTCTTTGGTGATAGTTAGCTTTTGTGCAAAATTTGAGAAAAATCGGTTAATATCTTCAGGGGGCGCTGCGATCGCAAAGTTTTACCATAGCTTTTATCGGGATTTTATGGTTAAAATATGAAAAATAATGCCGTTAGCTAATCTCATTACATTTTTTTACTCATAAGATATATTGATGCATTCAAAGCATATGAAATAACTCACAAAAATTATTTTATATGTTCTATTTATATTTCAAGCAGTTAAAAAGAAACAAAAACGTGAAAATAAATTGATTTTTTTTTTAAATATAAATATATCATATAAAATAATGTTTGTGAGTCATTTCATATGCTTTTAATGCATCAAAACATCTTTTGAGTAAAAAAAACGCAAAGAGACTAGCTAAGGGCATTCTTTTTGATATTTTAACCACATAAAATATATATATATAATATAAACATAAAATATAAGTTATCCATAGCAAAGTTATGATAAAACTTTGCGATCGCAGCGCCCCCTGAAGATATGAACCGATTTTTCTCAAATTTTGCACAAAAGCTATAACTATCACCAAATACAACTTTTGGCAACTATTAGAAGTTGATCTGAAAAACTTTTTATTTTTCGCCCCACCCTAGTGGAGACCCCCTCTATTTTGAGATTTGCCTCAAGGCAGGCCTTTTAAGGGTTTTTTCAATGCACGCCTTCCGATTTTCTGGAGCGTGTGGGGGGCCCATTAGGTTGCTGTCTCCGTCATAATGTTCACATTTTACTGACGCTTTGAACACGCTGCCAAAAACAATATAGGCTTATGTTTAGCTCATACTTCACAGAAGATTACATAACTGAAATGAGTTTATTCAATAGGAAATATAGAGAAAAGGTAACATGTTAATTAAAATCAAAGAAAACCTCTTTAATTAACAGTGATATAATTGCGAAAACTTATTTAATGTCTTATTTTCATTAAAAAAAGGGTAATTGTCTTAGGACGGTTTCGCAGTCAAAATTGTAAGATTTCCTAAGTACACATGTAGGCAAGTACGGGACGAAACTGGAGTCTCCGGGTGGCATTTGCGTGTACTAATGCCTTAGCTCATAACTTACTCCATCTCTTCCTCTCCCGGCCAGTACTTCTTCGACGCGTCGGAGGCCGAGTCGTGGATGAGCGAGCAGGAGCTGTACATGATGTCGGACGAAAGAGGTAAAGACGAGACCAGCGCTCAGAACCTGATGAAGAAGCACGCGGCCCTCGAGACGCAGGTGGACGACTATTTGGATGCAGTGATGCAACTGGGAGACGTCGTCGCGCAGCTGGTGCAGGCCAAGCACCCCCTCAGGTGATGAGAATTTTGCATCTTTTACGCTGGCCCGCACTGTAAAAAAAAATAGACGTTGTTTTTACAGTATAATACAGCTAATTTTGCAGTCATTTTACAGTAATAAACTATAAAAAATGCTAATTTTGAAGCAGTAGACTGTAAAACTGCTAGTTTCAAGCAATAAACTATAAAATTGCTAATTTCATAGTACAGTCGACGCTCGTTATAACGACCACACGTTATAAAGACTATCCTAATATAACGACCGGTGAGAAAACCCCCAACTGTATCCCAATATACTCTGTTCTACCTCTTATAGCGACCACTCGTTATAAAGACCGTTTTCTGTAGGACGGAGACGGTCGTTATATCGAGCGTCGACTGTAGTAAACTGTAAAATTGCTGGTTTCACAGTAATTTTACAGTAATAAACTATAAAATTGCTAATGTTATGGTAGTACACTGTAAAATGCTGATTTTTACAGTAGTAGACTGTAAAAATGCTAGTTTACAGTAATAAACTGTAAAATTTGCTAGTTTCACAGTTTATTACCGAGCATTTTACAGTTAAAGCAAAAATTAACTTCTTTAGTCGGGGCACAGATAACCTAGCAGCATCGTTATGCCGTGATTAAGATCCGCGCAGCCTTCCCAATTGTGCCCAGGTTAGGTTTGTCCTAAACTATACCATACAAAAAATAAGCTGTTGTTTTTACAGTATAATACTGGCAGCAGATGTTCCAGTTTAAAACTGTAAAAATTATAAAACTGGCTATTTTGCAGTTTATCGCTGTAAAGCTAGCAATTTTAGTTTATTACTGTACAGTTAGTTAAGTTTGAGGTAAGTTACTGAAAAAATTACCATAATATTACCTTTATTATACTGTAAAAAGAACAGTATAATACTGGCAGCAGAGGTTCCAGTTTAAAACTGTGAAATGCACGGTAATTAACTGTAAAATTAGCAATTTTGCAGTCTAATACTCTAAACTAGCAACTTTACAGTCTACTACTGCAAAACTAGAAATTTTAGTTTATTACTGTAAAATGAGCTGTATTATACTGTAAAAACATCTACTTTTCACAGTGTAGGTTGCTTATTTCTTTGCCTCGAGATGTGCTATTAGAGGTGTCAGCCTATAAAAATCATCATGAATGATCATTCGCCAAGATATTTCTTTGCATCTTGGTAGCACATATTAAATCCAGCTAACAAGTAAAAATAATCCATCAGAAGCCAAGACCTCTTTTCAAATCTGACGTACTTTATTGTCCCAGCAAAACTTCTTGCAGTAATCTTGACACATCTTCTTCTTCATATTGTACTGACGGCGTCCATATGGCGCATTTAATATTGCATAAAGATTTAAAAATGAGTATTGTCATAACAAGACGTATGCAATATTACATACATCTTGATGTATCAATATTGATTTCGACCCGTAATATCAAGATTGCATAATTCTTGTCAACGTCAGGATTGAAAAGAATGTTCTTGATACCTTACTGTCGCCGTCAAGATCATTAGTGCGCATAATAGAAGAGAA
>JAXGGA010018057.1:0-22912 GCA_038373865.1 Uloborus plumipes | reverse complement strand
ATTTATTTATAATTAACTGACGTATGACTTAACTCATTAATTAAAAAGTATCTACTGGCCACAGGCTATGACTGACAATGAATTTTTAGGTTGAGTAAGAAAAAGAATTAAGAGTTCTAGAAATTGACTAACAGGGGAGTGAGAGACAAAATTAAAATAAGGAAGAAAAGGTTGTACTGACTAAGAAAAAAGTAGGACTAATAAAATATAGAATTTTCATGAGGATTTATAGGGTTAAAGTCAATAAAAAATGCTTTAAATTAGGATGTACACATAAGCAAATTGTCCGATTACTGATTTCCGAATAATCGGCTGTTGATAATAGGCCGAGCCGATTAATGATAACGATGATTATTTTGAATGCTTCCAATTTCCCTATCATTTTTTTCCTACCATTTTGATTTCAGAAATCGTAGTTACTAATTTATTTCTTGAAGAGAATTTATAAAATAAATGAAACCAAACTAATTTTAAAATTCCATCTAATTTCATATTATTGTTAAAGTTTTATTTAACCTGAAAGTTGAAAAAAAAAAGGCGGGAGGGGGGGGGGGTTGCTGCGGTAGCGTATTTATTTAGGAACACTTTTAATGTAAATTTGTTTTTTAATGATAAAAAATCATTTAATCCAAGACTATTATTCTTTGTGAAAATTATAAAGTTGTATAAAAGCTCATTGTTAATGAAGAAAAGAATTGACTCAAGAAAAACGTTGCAACATTGTATATAAGTGTATTTTATTCAAATTGCAAGAAATATTTTTTGTCGAAAATTTTCTGCTATGAGTTTTTTTTTTTTTCGTTTTTGAATCAGTTTTTGAATTATCTGTTTTGTTTTTACTCATTATATTTTCGTACTGCATGTTATTATTGTGTTTCCAGAAAGTTATTTACTGCTTATAAATTTTTGTGTAAAGCATGCAAAAAGTACTTTATTTCAAGAATACTTTTCCGCTGTTTAATGGGCAAAATTTGGTCAACTACAAATAAAATGAAATATTATTCATGCTTTCCGTATTTCAATTCAGAATCCCTGGAATTTAATTATTCAGAATAGTATCACTTGAATATCAGTTGTGAGGAATATTTTTTAACATTTCATATCAATTTTACACTTATAATTTTTCAGTTTTACGTTTTTCCTGAATTATTTGTTTTATTTTAATCTATGCACTTTCATATTGCATGTAAAATAATGTTTGTAGAAAATTACATTTATTTACTGATAATAAGTTTAACCATCATAACTTTTTTTTATTGAAAGTCAACTTTAAAAAACAATATAAAAAAATATTGGCTAAATTTGGTCGGTTAATCGGGGAAGATCCTACTATAAAAATAATTAGAAAAAATATTTAATTTAAGTACTAGTCAATTGATTTAAATCGTTGACCCCCTGACCATGTGAACCGGAACTCTTTTTTTGAAAGTTTGGGTTTTGTCTTTTGAAAAAATAATTGGTTGTGATGGGAAAAATTGAATTCTTTTTTGGATTCAGCAATATTAATAAGGATTATAATAAAGTAAATAAGAATTAATTACTAAAACTTAACAAACACAACAATCACAGGAAAGTTATTTTAAGTCTTAAGTATATCTTTACCTTCTGTGCAGAAGCGCTCTTTATGTGGGTGGATAACTCCTGCCCATGTACAGTTGAAACAGTTCATGAATCCCTCAAACAAACATTTTTGGCGGCACATCTAGAGGAAATTTAGAAGAGAAATTCAAATTTGTAGTATTCGTAATATCCATTATAGTGCGTTTTGAAACCTCTAAAATTTGACTTTTACAAGTATAATATGCATTTTAGTGGGTTTTAAAACTTCTAAAATTTTACTTTTGTCGCCGGTCCAAAATGTCGCCGAGCCAAAATGTCGCGGGCTAAAATGTCGCGGGCCAAAATGTCGCCGGTCCAAAATGTCGCCGAGCCAAAATGTCGCGGGCTAAAATGTAGCGGGGCAAAATGTCGCCGGTCCAAAATGTCGCCTGCCCAAAATGTCGCGGGCCAAAATGTCGCGTGGTCAAAATGTCGCCGGTCAAAAATGTCGCCGGGCCAGAATGTCGCCGGTCAAAAATGTCGCCGGTCAAAAATGTCGCCGGTCGAAAATGTCGCCGGGCCAAAATGTCGCCGGTCAAAAATGTCGCCGGTCAAAAATGTCGCCGGTCTAAAATGTCGCCGGTCCAAAATGTCGCCGGTCCAGAATGTCGCCGGTCAAAAATGTCGCCGGTCCAAAATAACGCCGGTCCAAAATATATCCGTTCCAAAATGACGCTAAGTGTATAGTACAGATTTAATGTTTCCAATAATTCACAAATTCAATGCAGCTTAATTATGTAGCTCAATTTTACTAATAAGCTTGTCACAATATGATAAATACACCTGTTTAGTAACTATTTTTAAACGTAGCAGTTTAGAAAATTAGCTTAAGTTATTAACAAAAATGTAACTAAATTGATTTCTTCTAAAGCTTAAATTATTTCAGTACCAAAATAATGCCATAGTTTTTTCAGGGCTGTACTTAGGGCCCAGGGACGCTAAATTTCTTCGTTTTTTAATACGCTTTTACTAGTTTCACGTGTAGGTTTTTTTGTTTGTTCGTTTGTATGTATGTAACTCTGAGTCAAAAATAAAATTCACGTTCTTAACAAACGTATAAAAGTAATATGTTTAATACCATTATTATTACTAAAGGCTAAACTATATTGCATGCTGATGTATAATAAGTGCATTTGACATTAATTCTGAGTTCGGCATCGTTCGTCCACAAAATGCATATTATAAGTGCATGTAAACTTAGCGGATATTCAATAGTTTTCAAAATCTTCTTTTGAATTTGATTTACTCTAAAAGCGTATTTTTTAGTTTTTTAAACTATATTTAGGATTATTTCTTTTTTCTTTCACACAAAGAAATTAAACAATTAAATTTGCTGTAAAGGCTTTTTTTTTTTTTTTTTGCAAAAACGGAATACCGTTTAATCACCGCGTAGCCGGCAATTTTCTTATAGAACATTTTCTTTAAGAGTTGTTTGGGGACGTTTGAAATCAAATTAGTTCATGGAATTATTGCTTTCTTTGTAACAACTGAGTGGTGGAAGGGGAGCTGAAATGTCAAGAGAAAAAATGGTATTATATTCAACTCCACATTTAAATACTGATTATGGGCGATTCTCCGTAAACTGGTAATTTGCTGTCCGGACTGAGTATTTTAAAAATAATAAAGTGTAATAAAGTAATTATCGCTCTTAATACAAGTAAAGCATTAATACTTTGTGGCCCAATTGTATTTGGAGTGATAACAATTTAATTTTTTTTTCTAGAAATTATCTAAGCGCCAAAAACACAGTCCCCTGGCTGTCCCAAACCCATAGTTTAACTGTTAAAGATAGTGTTTCAAAAAATCTATTAACACTACATAAATTTGGCAACTAATATCTAAAAATAGAATAATGAAGTTATATATTTCTTATGAAATAAGGTATAATTACGTATTTCTAAAACTTAAAATTGTCATGTAAATTCTGTCCAGAGTTTTTCCAAACAGTCCCCTGCAACATTTTCAAAGCTGTAATACGAAAAATCTATTACTTTTGCAAATTCTTTTTGACATGAAGTTTAAAGCAATCAGTGTGAATTTGCTGAAATTGCCGAGAACGGTGCTGAAACGATACTTAGTTTAGTTTGAGAGCCACATTTGTGATGAAAGTTGCCATCAGGATCGTTACGAAAACAGTCCTCTGGGAAGTGATTTTATTAATTTCAATTAGTTTAATTATGTGACATATTAGTTATTATGTCCACGATTTGTGCCTAAATTTATAAGTAGTCTCGTAACTAATTATGCTCCAATAGTTTTGCAGATATTACGCAACAAAGAGCAAAAACACAGTCACCTGGCACAGTCCCCTGCCTATTTATACCAGGCGGGGGACTTACCCCCTATCACAATTTGTCAGAAAAACACAAGCTTCAATTGGCCCTCTTTCAAACCAAAGTAATAGATTCATTTTCTGAGCAATAGTAAAATAATTATACGGACATTTCAAAAAACCATGCCCGGACAGATTTCGTGTGAAAAATGACGAGTTTACAGAGAATCGCCCTTATAACGAAGGTACAGAACCATGTCTGAGCTGATTAACGACAGAAATGAATAAGCATCTCTCCCTTTAAGACCATTCTACAAACAAAATTTTGTTTGAATACTTGCATTACTTCTTGATATACATCACTCACAAATAATGAAAAATAAAAAGTTCAATTGCTCTGCTTCCTCGATGATGTGGCGTATCTTCTGAAGGCTTCCTATGGGCCAATTTTTATTTTATTTCGTCTGAACCTTCTTCAGACATTAATCACGCTATGCTGAAAACGTTCCATTACATTCTTGCATGTAAAAACTTGGAAGAACTAGCGGCAAAAACCAATCAGCACTGAATCACATATTGGTTGGTACATGTATGTACCAAATTTCATTCTAATTCACGCACTAAGTTTTGTGGTAGAGTTGCCCCCAAAAAATGGGTCACGCAGATACACACTTACACATTTTCCCTTAAAAAAATAAACGATAAAATTGAATTCCTCACACGTCAGAAAGTGTAAATTCTTCCAAATTGACAATTTTTCACTGATCCAATACTTTCTTTTACACATTTTATGAAGAAGAAAATAAAAAGACCTCTATTATTTAAATAATATAGACTTGCTTTCGATCATGTAAGAAATTTTAACAGAAACCAAGTTTCAAACATTGTATATCTGTCTTATTCATTTCACTGTTCTTCAACTTCTTTTTTAACACACAAATTTTCCTTTCGATATCAATTAAACTTGGCTTGGGCTGCTAATCTATTCGTTTTTAAGTTGGTAGATAGCGAGTTACGGTGAAATAAGCTATTGTAAATAAATAACGTACGCTTGTTTGAAAACTATTTGTTTCTTGGAAAGCGCTCGAAACAGTTACAAGCCGAAAGGGTAAATTTTTTTTAGTATTTTCAAAAATTTTAGTCCATACTATCGTTAACGCACACGTTCATCAACAGCAATTAGCAATTTTTTGCTAATTCGGTGTAAAAAAGCCTTTTCATATATTTTAATTTTTGATACTAACTGTATCAATATCGGACCTTCTACATTTTTGTCTGACGACATTTGAACTGGCGACATTTTGGCCCGCGACATTTTTGACAGGCGACATTTTTGACCGGCGACATTTTGGACACGCGACATTTTTGACCGGCGACATTTTGGACACGCGACATTTTGGACCGGCGACATTTTGGCCCGCGACATTTTGGTCCTTCGACATTTTTGCCCGCGACATTTTGGACCGCGACATTTGAGACCGGCGACATTTTGTCCAGCGACATTTTGGACCGCGACATTTTGGCCCGGCGACATTTTGGACCGGCGACATTTTGACCAGCGACATTTTGGACCGCGACATTTTGGCCCGGCGACATTTTGGACCGGCGACATTTTGACCAGCGACATTTTGGCCCGCGACATTTTTTCCCGGCGACATTTTGGCCGCGACATTTTGGCCCGCGACATTTCGGCCGCGACATTTTGGGCGTATACCGTCCAATCTAATGTAATACTACATCTAAGAACATTTTGGGGTTTCGTGAACTGAGATGTTCACAATAGGTACCTTTATGGGCTTTGCGGCCAATGAGTTCAGAACATTTTGAGAACAGATTTTTGTACCCGTGTCGATGAAATTCATTAGCTTAAAATTTCGAACTGTAGTTCCGCAACTAAGTTTGGTAATGTATTCCTTAAGTTCACAGCTAAAACTAAGAGCTTTACATTCATACAGATCAAGCGTAACACCCTGAAATTTCGCGCACTTCTAACGTAGTTCAGTCGCTCACACATAAAAATCGTGTTACAGCAAATTTTGCAATATCTTTCAGAAGAAATTAGTTTCTTAAATGATCTCACAGCGATCACAAAACTCCTCTGCGAAAGTTTAGCGCTAATTGTCTTTCAACTTCGTCGGCTTTTGAAATCATTAGAAATGTAAATCCTTTATAGGAACACATTTCAAAATTATAACTCAAAGTATCTGTGGGTACTTACGTCAAGATAACTGAAGAAAATTAGGGTATTTTTTAATAAAAAATACTTAGATTATATCACAGGTTCCCCCGCACTTACCACAAAGGTGTTTTACTGGCTCGTGGATCTTTGAGGATAGTTCAGGACTCATAATAACCCCGTCCACATGGCGCATTTCTACCTCGGAAAAAACCTGCTTTGCTCTACACTCCGAGTTTATGGGGAGTGAATGTGGAACTTTTCTCCTCCTACCCTCGACTGGAATCAAAGCGGGGTCGAAAAGAGTTTGTTTACTTTCGCCGTACTGGACATCAGGTTTCGACTGTTTTTGGTTGCTTTTGCTTGACGCTGTTGCATTTAATTATTTCATATCCTACTTATCCTTTTATAATTAGCTAAATTAGTAGAATATAATGCTGGAATATTTATTTATTGATTGATAAAGCCGATGACGCATCATAGAATGTAGAAAATTTAGCGAGGGTGCCAAGTCACCAAGAGCAATGGTGCCCCTCCCCATCTGCAATTTAGCCGATGCCCCCCCCCCCCGTTGGCATCATTGCTTACTATTATTGAAACAAGATCTGCTGCCTAAGTGGCTGATTGATGGATGTTCTCTATTGCAGATCTTAGAAAGCAGAAACTTTAGCAAAGGATGCCCGCCCATCCCTTTAAAAGTGGTGGCACCCCCCCCCCCACCCCAGTGCTTTTTCCAACCCCTCTCCCCACCCGGAATAAAAGCTCAGTAATGAGAGTAAGACCTTTTTAAAATACATTTTCTAAAATTTCAGTGATGTAGTCTGCACCATGCCTCCCCCCCTCCCCAGCCCTCCTTCATTAGCTATTATTTTTAAAATAAATAACTGGAACATTTAACTAACAAAAGATACAACGGCAGTCCTCTAATTCTGATTTTCAAGTTGGCCGAGTATTCTCTATTGCAGATCAGGGGTGCTAATCTGCCAAAGAGTCATGATCCACCAATAATGCAACAAAATCATTTTAAATATCCTTCCTAAAAATTCCAATGGTAGTATATACCTCCTAATTCTCCATAGCTATGGGCTGGGCACCACTACTTTCGCTGTAATTATTACAATAAATTATTAGAATATTTTTTGAGATGGCCAATGGCTGCGTTCACTACTGCAGATTTTAAAAGGTAGAGATTTTAGTTAGGTGAGTGCCCCCCCCCCCCCCCACTTTCCCAAATACCAGAAAAACTCTAAGAACAAGAACACAAAAATCCTTTCCACCATAGACCATTCTTCTCGTATAAACAAACCAAATACTAATAAAGTTTCGAAAGAGGTTTCCTACTATTAATAAGTAATTTATAATTATTACTAGCTGCCAGGGCAGCTAGATTAGCTTCCTGCGGCACGTTGATGCATAACGTGCCCCCTCTCTAACTTTTACCTCATTCTGAAGTTATATTATTTAGTATAATTTAATGTTCATTCGATTTCAAAACATACCACGCACGTGGCCCGGCGTTGCACGGGCACTTCGTGCCTTGAAAGTAGTGAGGAAAATTTCAACAAACTACTCCCCGCCAAGGCGGCTCGCTAACAGGCGCTTCACGCCTTTACTTTTTTCCCATATAAAAAAATCATTCGAATTATTGAGATGCTTCGCGCTTTCAAGATGGTAAGGAAAGTTTCAGTAAGTTCAGCTCGCTTAAAGGAAAAAAGCAGACATAGATACTCAGTTTTTAATATAAGTAGATGGCTTTTCAACAAATGAATGTTTCAAAATATTACAAGTAGCTAGCGATAAAATTCTACGTAAGTGACCCGCTTATGAGTTTCGTGTTTGATTTAGTTAAGCCTTCATTCAAAATTCTCATTATCATTGTTGTTACTGTTTCATAGCAACGACGTTTCAACAATGGATTTCATATTTAATCATTTATTAGGCTTAATCGCTTTAAATTTGACTATTTATTAATTGATATCTTCGCTAATTAAAATCGTATAATTATATGAATTGAAACTAATGAAGCTTGAAAAATTACCTATCTATCGGTACCTGGTTCGACTTTCAGTTCATTGGCGTTCAGGAGAAAGAAGCGTGACATAGATAGAAAGAAAGATAGAAAGATAGTTAGAAAGATACTCAGTTTTTAATATAAGTAGACTAGCTGCCAGGGCAGCTAGATTAGTGTCCTGCGACATGTTGATGCATAAGTTCCCCCCTCTCTAACTTTTACCTCATTCTGAAGTTATATTATTTGATATAATTTAATGTTCATTCGATTTCAAGACATACCACGCACGTGGCCCGGCGTTGCACGGGCACTTCGTGCCCTGAAAGTAGTGAGAAAAAAATTTAAAGAAACTACTCCACGAGGAGGCGGCTCGCTTACAGGCGCTTCACGCCTTTACTTTTTTCCTATATAAAAAAAATCATTCGAATTATTGAGATGCTTCACGCCTTCAAGATAGTGAGGAAAGTTTCAGTAAGTTCAGCTCGCTCAAAGGAAAAAAGCAGACATAGATACTCAGTTTTTAATATAAGTAGATGGCTCTTCAACAAATAAATGTTTCAAAATATTACCAGTAGCTAGCGATAAAAATTCTACGTAAGTGGCCCGCTTATAAGTTTCGTGTTTGATTTAGTTAAGCCTTCATTCAAAATTCTCATTATCATTGTTATTACTGTTTCATAGCAACGACGGTTTGCAAGAATGGATTTCATATTTAATCATTTATTAGGCTTAATCGCTTTAAACTTGACTACTTATTAATTGATATCTTCGCTAATTAAAATCGTATAATTATATCAATTGAAACTAATGAAGCCTGAAAAATTACCTATCTATCGGTACATGGTTCGACTTTCAGGTCATTGGCGTTCAGGAGAAAGAAGCGTGACATAGAAAGAAAGATAGTTAGAAAGATAGAAAGAAAGATAGTTAGAAAGATACTCAGTTTTTAATATAAGTAGACTAGCTGCTAGGGCAGCTAGATTAGCTTCCTGCGGCATGTTGATGCATAATGTCCCCCCGCAACCCAACTTTTACCTCATTCTGATGTGATATTATTTGATATAATTCAATTTTCATAAGATTTTAAGACATACTACGTACGTGGCCCACTAATGCCCAAGCAGCTAGCTGCATGGCCCGGCGTTGCACGGGCGTTTCGCGCCTTTAAAGTAGTAAAGAATGTTTCAAAATAATACTCGCCGCCAAGGCGGCTCGCTACCAGGCGCTTTACGTTTTCACTTTTTTCCTGCATCAAAAAAATCATTCGAATTATTGAGATGCTTCGCGCCTTCAAAATGGTGAGGAAAGTTACAGCAAGTTCTGCTCGCTCAAGGGAAAGAAGCAACCATATATACTCAGTTTTTAATATAAGTAGATAGCTTTTCAACCGGAACAGGACATATCCGCCGCAAATTTTATCCCCCTTTTTTCCGCATGGGACATTTTCGCCGCGACTCCTATTCCCCCTCTGACTGGCACAGGACAAATCCGCCGCTACATTTCCAGGGGTGAGAAAGGGGTTACTGGTTTAGAATTTTCATTCTTGGCGACACATCTTCATTTGGCGACAAAGACCTAATCTAAAAAGCGGAATTTATTGCCGGACCACTTATAATAGGGGGAAATAGCAAAGAAGTCAAAAACAAAAAAAAAAAAAAAAAGCAAACCACACACACAATGCAGTGTAAATCACTTTAAACTTCGCTAAATATTACACTCTACCAGCTCAATCGGCGGATTTGTCCTGTCGCATAGAAACGGCGGGGAGAGACGCGGCGGAAATGTCTCATGAGAGGGATGATAGAGATAAATTTTGCAGCGGAAATGTCCTACGTTGCGGCGGAAAGGTCATGTGGCCTTTTCAACAAATGAATGTTTCAAAATATTACAAGTAGCTAGCGATAAAAATGCTACGCAAGTGGCCTGCTTTTGAGTTTCGTGTTTGATTTAGTTAAGCCTTCATTCTAAATTCTCATTATCGTTGTTATTACTGTTTCATAGCAACGACGGTTTGCAGGAATGGATTTCATAGTTAATCATTTATTAGGCTTAATCGCTTTAAACTTGACCACTTATTAATTGATATCTTCGCTAATTAAAATCGTATAATTATATAGATTGAAACTAATGAAGCCTGAAAAATTACCTATCTATCGGTACCTGGTTCGACTTTCAGTTCATTGGCGTTCAGGAGAAAGAAGCGTGACATAGATAGAAAGAAAGATAGAAAGATAGTTAGAAAGATACTCAGTTTTTAATATAAGTAGATTATTATTTTAAATATATTGATTCTTTGCATAATTTTGTAAAATATTCGGGGTTCCATAGGAAGATTGGGCCCCAGTCCTAATCGGCATATGAGGTAAACAGGTCCCTGCTAATTACATCCTTTTAACTTTTAAGAAAGACTAAAAGCATTTATTTGCACGAGGCTTTCATTTTCGCGAATTTGGCGAGCGTGTCGAAATGGCGAAAACATAACCTCGGGAAGTACTTTTCATTATTATTTAGCTATTTATTCATTTCGTTTCTTTTATTTATTTATTTTAAATTATTTTATTTTTAATTATTTTTGTTCGGATAAAATTTGAGAAATCACCTTCATTTTCATTTTTGCGAAAATTGCGGCTCACGAAAAGAAATACTTTTGCAGTATTAAATCGTGAGCTATCACTCTAAAAAAAACACGTACGCGCAGATTGTAAACAATGTGCAAAGGATGTTGGGTAAAAATCCACTCTGTGGTACAACCACTTTGTACTTGTGAACGGGGAATTTTCCAACCGGTTTTTTTCGAGAGGGGAGCGGGGAAATGCGAGGTAAAAGTCTCATTACATGTGAACGGGGCTTGGGAGCTTGGAGGACTTAGTAACCACGGTAGATTTTACTTACACTAAATCACGATTAAAGTAAGGAAACTCTTTGACCAGTCGATATCAATTATTCCGGTGGGCTAGTACACTTTCAAAATTTAAAAAGTTTTAATATTTTTCTAACTAACGGGAAAACATGAAAAAGGATAGCAATTCTCTTTTTACAAACGGAGAATTGTTGTAATCATTACTGGATGCTTATATCATTAATTGCATCTGTTTTCCAAGAGCAAAGTTGTGAAGATTTGGTTCCAAATTTATGATTAATTGCAGTTTTGATTTAAAGCACTGAACAAAACAAGGGGCCACATGGGTCAGTTTCGGGAAATGGTGTGTTCCACCGGCTGCAAGATGGGCATCACTGCTTTGCATTGCAATAGTTTATCTACTCCTTTTACGTCATAACTCAATTCAGCAAATTAAAGTCTTCTAACAGAATGTAATTTTAAACGATATTAAGAATGACGGCCAATGATTAAACAAAGGGGCGTGTTCGTTCAAAAATGTAGTAGCAATGACGTATACACAGAAAGGCGCGATGACAAATGTTCTGCCATCATCGCAGTCGAAGAGTAACCTGCATAAATCCACATTTGTTAGGGATATTACTAATGTTACTATCGATATTGGCTTTTTAATGATCTCTGGCTCACAATCTGCTAAAGTGGGCAACATCGTATCACCAAACTAAGCCCTAGTAAGTTCGTTGAAATACCCGTTGAATTTTTGTATGAAATTACAACGGGAAAAGTATCGTATTTGTTTCTGACTCATCTTTAATTTTTAAAATGACTTCAGAATCAATTCTCGAGAATGCTTTTTAAGCGGATGCTTACTTCTTGCATTGCAGGGCTCGTCTTGTTGCTATTCTCCCAAAGCTCCCGATAGTTTACGCAATCGGTGTCGTATGGGTACTGCATCAAAACTTCTTCTTCCTGTTCAATGAGAGATAAAAAGGATGTTAAAATCATTGTTACTCTTATGATAATTGCACGTATTGTTTCAGATGGCGCTGCTGCACCTCACGCTGATGAAATTCATCCATCCGGGTTTAAGACTAGGTGTTGTTCTGTGCGTATTAGTGGGTAATTTAGGCCGCTGATGTAATAAATATTTGATAGGCTCTCACCCTAATTTTCAAAATTAATGGCTGTATTTCTGTACTTAAAAGCATGGTAGCAGAAAGATTGCAACATGTGCGCAAATTCTTGAGTGAGTTTGCATACTCTTAGCTGGGGGAGAGATTTTTTTTTTTTTTTAAAGAAATAAGAAATTTAAATGTTACCTAATGAAGATTTGTACCGTAATTTTTGGGAAATATTCCCCACTTAACATATATTTGTATTAGCATCTACTTTTTGAGAATTTTTCAGTGCCGATTTAGATTTTGATGTAGGTTCATCTTGCATACTATTTTTTGATTCTTAAATAGTGTCACAGACTGCTGAAATAAATTCTGCTACCGGGCTGGTTTTCGTTTTTTACGAAATCGATATTCAAGTGCCATAGTACAATATTTATTTTTCATTAAATATGTAAAGTACTGATATTATTTATGGGCAAAGACGGAACATCGTCGCGAACGAAGAACGTAACACGTAAGGAACACAACAAAATGACAGGTTTTATAAATTGGTCTCTTTCACACAGTTGTAAGGTCGTTCTTTTACCTTGATACAGAAGTTTAGTTAGACTCTAGCTGAAGTATGCTGTTAAGATTTTCTCCTATTATCTTAAGAAAAATATTATCATATTAGCAAAGGTTTAAAGAAGGGGCTTCTAGGTTAGAAATGGGCTTTCATATTTGCATTATGGCTCTAATCTTACAACGTTTAATATGTATAGTCTTGAGTAAAGGAGGATTAGAAGAGACATGATCCAGTTACTTAAATTAATTATTGGGGGGGGGGGGGGGGGGGTAGGATGTTTAAAATTTGAATCTTCCGAAAAAGGAGAAATATGGTGGGTACTGTATTGTAGTTCTGCAGGACTTGAAGCACATCATTGGGCATTGCTGCTCAGCAGCGGTGTTGTAGAGGGAGTATGCCAGGAGACAGTATTATCCCACTTTTTCATTTTATATCCATCATCCCTAGCTTCCTACTTACAAAATCTGTTCAATAAAATAACTTCTGATTTCGCTGGGGTAATTACTTTGACCCTGTTGGTTCTTTGTGCCTTCCTAGTCTGCTTCTTATGATTTTTTTTTGTCCAGTTGATTACTTTTCAGTCTTCTTGTTTTCCCGGGGCTGGTAGAATAGGATGGGACTTTTAATTTAGTAAGTGTTTACGGTTTTCCAACCCCCCCCCCAAGCAACAACATTGCTGCTTAACGCTGATCATTTTGTATAAAGTGACGAAGTGTTATAAACATGAGTAGGAACATGTAATGCACATCGATGTGAGATATATTAGTACAAGATCCGACTTGGGTTTACCTACCCTCATCAAGTTTCCTAATATGTTATAGACAAAAATGTAGATGAAAATATTACAAACACGATGATATAAGGCTGAATAAGCAAAGTGATCCTTTCATAGGGTTGTCGTAATTTTAAAATTTCAATAATGAAGTCATTTAGCAGATTTTCTGCACTTATCTTCAAGTTAAAGAAGAAATTTAGAAGAAAGCTGCGAAATTTGGGCTGTTTTTTTTTTTTTTTTTTTTTTGCCGAATTTTTTTAAAGCACATAATTCAGGAAACCACATATTTCTTTTAATCACACAATCATTTTCTTAAGAAAATGTAAAGTTTTGAGTCGAATAAGTGTTATTCATGAGAGATTTAGATCCACTTTTAATTTTCAAAAAACTGCAGATTCTTGCAAAATTTAAAAACATCTGCAGAAAAACTGCAGTTTTACTCGATTACTTGAACTTCAAATCACGACAACCCTATAATTGGATCATTTTTGTTTAGATAACCATATGCCATCGTGTTAGAAATATTTTTATCTACATTTTTATATATAACTTATGAGGAAACTCGATGAGAGTACGTCAACCGTGAGACTCACTATGTTGACGTGGATCTTGTACTTTCTCCCGGGTTTCATGAAGATGCCTCCTTCAAAAGGGTTGACTGCCTGGAATGGTGAATGAATGGAGAACAGCATTCCTGCCCGATGCCCTGGAATGAACACTTCTTCCTCGTCTACCTTGAACTTCAATATATTGATTGGAAGCTTGACTTGAAAAATGAAAACAGTTAAACACAGTATAGTAATCATTGCAAGCAGAAATAATTAACTACGTGTGTATAGAATAACATTGAATAAAATGGAAGTAGGTTATTAGTTAAATTGTTCAATTTTTTGTTAACAAATCTGAAGTACTCAATCAGTTTTCCTGAGAAGTTTATGGCAAAGGTTCTGTCCCGCTTTTTTTTTTTTAACGAAGAAAAAACATTAAAGGGTGTTTTGGAGAGTGGGGATCAGGTGCGGTAGACCAGTAGACTGAAAGGAATGACTTTTTCATAAAAATTGGCGAACTTCTCTGTAATCCATATTCATATTTAATTTAATGTTTTAAGTCACGCTGCTTATTCTCTGTCGTCTGATTAGAAAGTTCTTACTGAAATAAGATCTTTGCTCAATCAAGTTTCGTGAAAATTTTATGAGTAATGGTCTGCTCTTCGGTTCTAGTGATACACTAGGTGGCCAAAAGTATCCGGACACTTTCAAAAATTCACATTTTTACATATAGCTCGAGAAATAAGTGATCAATTGCTCTTTAACTTTAGTCATACAAAATATAGGTTTCATCGAACATTTCCAAGTTGAAATTAAATTACCCTTGCATTTGGGGGACGAAAGAAGAGGGGTTGAAAGAAAAACCGCTTTTTGACCATAACTCTTCGAAAATAGCTCGGAATAAGCTATAAATTTCAGTAATTAATTAGCATACTATGTATAACTACTGTACAAATTTTTATGAACGTACCACTCTTACTTCCGAAGATATGAAACATTTTTTAAAAAACGGCAATTTTATTTGAAGGGTTTTTGCTCATAACACGCAAAGTTTTTGATCAAACCTTATCAAAACTTCAGGAAAAATGACAATATACAAGAGAAAGAGCATACTAAAACGGTAAATAAAAATATTAAAAATCCGATGAGATATGAACGCTAAAAGGAAATATTTTTTAACGGCGCATGCGCGAACGACAGAAATTTATAACTACGAAAATATTGTACCCTAATTTATACTTCATCTTATAAAAAAAGTTTCAGTTGAATATCATGAAAATTGAAAAAGATATCAGCGATCTAGTGAGCTGTATTTCATTCATTCGCAGACAATACATAAAAAGTGAGGGTCTGTCCACAAAGAGCTATTTTTAAATTAAAGGTTATTGCGTCATCGTTCAAACCAACGTTTCAGGGGGTGTCCGGATACTTTTGGCTACCTACGTATAAGGTCTTTTTGGTCAAATAGGCGAAATGTGACTTCTATGCCGAATATAAATTTTCAAACTATATACAATTTAACATTGAAGAAAATGCTCAATTGTTACTGCACTATTTGAGGAGAGCCCCTTGCCATTTATGTATTGTCTGCGAATGAATGAATTATAGCTCACTAAATCGCTGATATCTTTTTCAATTTTTGCGATATTCAACTGGAACTTTTTTTATAAGATGCAGTACAAAACAGGCTATACTATTTTCGTAGTCATAAATTTCTGTCGTTCGCGCATGCGCCGTGAAAAATTATTTCCTTTTAACGTTCATATCTCATCGGATTTTTAATATTTTTATTTACCGTTTTAGTATGTTTTTTCTCTTGTATTTTGTCATCTTTATTGAAGTGTTGATAATGTTTGATCCAAAACTCTGCGTGTTATGAGCAAAAACCCTCCAAATAAAATTGCCGTTTTAAAAAAAAATGTTTCATATCTTCGGAAGTGAGAGTGATAAGTTCATAAAAATTTGTACAGTAATTATACATAGTATGCTAATTAATTACTGAAATTTATAGCTTATTTCGAGCTATTTTCGAAGAGTTATGGTCAAAAAGCGGTTTTTCTTTCAACCCCCCTTATTGTCGTCCCCCAAATGCAAGGGTAATTTAATTTCAACTTGGAAATGTTTGGTGAAGCCTATATTTTGTATGACTAAAGTTAAAGAACAATTGATCACTTATTTCTCGAGCTATATGTAAAAATGTGAATTTTTGAAAGTGTCCGGATACTTTTGGCCACCTAGTGTATTATATTAGTCACTAGCAGGGTACCCGGCCCTGCCCGGGTTTCGGCCGGGTATGGTGTTTTAGGGACACTCGTTCATGAATTTTTCAACATTAAAGTGCATATCTATACACACAATGGCTACTTCTGTAAACAATGGCATTTTTTTCTGACTGGACAAACTAAAAAACTGTATTACACACCTTAAATACAAATGCAGGCTACAAATAATGTTTAGGTAAATCGGAAATGCTATAAGCTTGGTACAGGGTGCGGCGGAGAAACTTGCAGACTTGAAAAGTTAACTAAGGGAAAAGTACATCATGTATCAGTTTACTACTTTTTATAAGATATGGTACCCATTCTGAATTTTTATATTAGTTAGATTTAAAAACTACACCGGGAAGAATGACGGCCCCTGTTAATGATGCACTCATGTACCCTAGATTTGTTGCACTATTTCGAGCATATCGACTGATGGGATGTTGGTGATAGCAAGCCTTATGTTGTTCTTCAGGCGTTGCAGGGTCCGGGGCTTGTTGTTGTAAACGATCGATTTGAGATACCCCCATAAAAAATAGTCACAGAGTGTCAAATCGGAAGAGCGGGCCGGCCACGGTACGTCACCTTTCAAGGAGACGTTATCACTCCACTGGTGAACCACAGCAAGTTTGTAGGGATGAAACTGGAGTTCGTTGTGAAGAATTCGTCTCAGTGTCCAATCAAAAATCCCCAAAGCAGCAGCGTGTTTACGCGCCGAACGCCTGGGAGAGCGCAAAAACGACTCCCTCACTTTTTCGACGTTTTCTAGGGTTCTGGAAATCCGTTGACCTCCTGGACCTCTGTTTGCCACACTCTCACTTTCCCTGAATGTTTTCACCCACAAAACAGTAGATTCCCAGCCAGGAATGGGAACAACGGGCTGAATTTTGAACCGAGTTCGGAAGTCACGTTGAGTGGCGACCACCGAAAGATTATTTGAAAAGTAAGATTCGGCGGCGAACGCTCGTTGCTCCTTTGTCCAACGCATGGCGACAACTAAACTATGAGATAACAAAACTTCAAGACCCTCTCTTTAAAATGAGACTCTTCCCACTCCTTTCTGACCACTCCTTGCTAATTAGCATCCAATTAAAATCAGCAAGTTTCTCTGTCGCATCCTGTAAAATCAATCGCACTGGAGTCAAGTATTTCCAAACATTACACGTAAAATAAGTCCCATCATTAGTTTATATCCTTGTGACTACATTGGTGAAAACATCTTACGTACCAAAATTAGAAATTTTTTGACTATAAACATTTTCTGTTCTCTAACTGTTGCCAAAATCAATTCTCTTTTTATTTACCCCGTTAGCGATTATTGGCACAGATGAATCTAAAAATTCTAAGGAAGCAATAAATTTCATACTTACTCCAGTGAAGCCTTGGTTCACATTTTCATTATGATCACTATTAATATTGTTGTTGCCAGGCAATGAATTTTTGCAACAATGGACTGAAAATTTAATCATTTAATGGGGAAACTATATGAAATTTACTATTTTCCATAATAACTTTTTTAAACTAAGCTTTTTAGAAATAAATTATAGCTTATCCTGCTCCCTGTTACTATAGCTATCAACGGCGAAAAAATAGTTAAAATCGGTCCAGTAGTTTAGAAGATTACCCCGGACATACGGATACAAAAGTAGTCTTTTATGTATATAGATTAACTCTTTTATTTTTTAAATGAAGCGAAATTTTTTAAAGGGTAGCTTGGGAAGTGAGATTCTGATAGTAGTCCAGTGAATTCCTAGAGCAGACGGAGAAGTAAAGGAGTTGAAGGAGTTGGAAATATTTTCTCATAGAGTTGGTGAGCTGTGTCGTCAGCTGAACAGAGACTCAGACTAAACTTCGTCATTCAAGTTGCTTATTCTCAGTGTTGCCAGAGTAGACCACATAAATATTTCTTACTGAAATCTGTTCTTGCACTTGTGTAAGGATCATCTTGACTTGAGATGAGGGACTGTAGACTGTAGCAAACGGAGACACCGTCTTGTTGAATGTCCAGTAATCTGAGGAAGGGTCCTGTTGGTTTAGAGTCAAATCCGCTCCTAAAACAAATTCATACAGAATAAATAAATAAATAAAATAAGTAAATAAAAATAAAAGTCAATAAATTTAGTGTAAGCGTAGACAGAGATGATGATCAACAATTGAAGAAGTTGTTTCCAAATGGCGTGAAGTCTTTCTTCCATTCTTGAAAAAAAGTCAGTCTGTCATGTAAGATTTAATACTGAACGTACGGAAAAGATCGTTGTAATTTATAGATGGTAATGAACTTAAATTACATGCTTAATGACGCTAAATAGTAATAGTTTTTTAGAAATAAAAGGAGAAAAAAGAACGTAACCACTTTTGGAAGACATTTGTACGACCTGCGTCCTTTTTTTTGGAATGAGTCAAAATAACGAAATGAAATGGAAGTAATTGAAGTTTGTTTTCATACAAATAAAGCATAAATTTGAGATACAAAATTTTGGAAAGGTAGTTGATTACCATAAATTTACTTTACCAATTCCATTTCTTTATTGTTAACATCTTTTAAATTTATGTTTAGCGTTAGATGTCTCGTTACGAGATTGTTTTAAAAAAAATAAAACATCAGTCCCTTTTAGAGTTCCTAAAGTTTCAAATTATTTCAAAGTTTGTGTGTTTCTGTCAGTTTCATATTGCTTTTAGGACTTTGCGCTATTTGAAAACAAGCTTTTGAATTAACACCTTATTCCGATGTTTCTCCTTAAAAACTGAAAATAATTATAATTAAGATACTGTGATAAAACACTGATATTGGTTTCTACTTAAAATCAGTGTTAGGTGTAATATTAATATAGAACCGTGTGGATTAACTTGTCCTACTTTACATTTTTAAAACTTTTTGACTTTAAAAGAAATTATATAAGGCCCAATGCTGAATTCTCAGGTAACAACATCAGTTGTTCACTTTTTATTCCACTGATTAAGTTAGCAGTACTGTATACAAATAATTCTATAAACAACTAAGTCTGACATGCAACAGTGGGTTCAACAGAAGCTTTCAAAAGTTTTCAAATTGGTCATAAATTAGACATAAAAATATCCAGAGCTTACCTATTTTCAACCAAAAATTCACTTAAATTCTGTTTGACATCTTCAAGATCCTCCAATCCGGGTTTTTGTTCCAACGAATAAAATTCTTTTTTGGGTACCTGAAAAACAAAATATACCAGACATTTTTCGTACATGTCCTTGATTTGAACAGGGATTTATACCTGATAAGAAGAAGCAGGAAAAACAAAGATTAAATTGACAATGGGCGGGGTACTTTATTGTTAAATTCACGCGTAAATTAGCAACGCCCGGAAATATTAAATGCCTACTGCATTTGCAAAACGTTATCCAACTGTTCCGCCCACAGCGCTACCTTGGGGCCAGCAGCAATTGGCGATGAATTCAACTGAAATTTTTGATTGGTTAGTTTCTGAATTTAAATTTAGAAACCAACTAATCGTTAATGTCTCTGCTATTCTTTTTTGTCATGAGGAAGTCTGATGGATGGTACACTAGGTGGCCAAAAGTATCCGGACACTTTCAAAAATTCAAATCTTTACATATAGCTCGAGAAATAAGTGATTAATTGTTCTTTAACTTTAGTCCTACAAAATATAGGCTTCACCGAACGTTTCCAAGTTGAAATTAAATTACCCTTGCATTTGGGGGACGACAAGAAGGGGGGTCGGAAGAAAAACCGCTTTTTGACCATAACTCTTCGAAAATAGCTCGGAATAAGCTATAAATTTCAGTAATTAATTAGCATACTATGTATAATTACTGTACAAATTTTTATGAACGTACCACTCTTACTTCCGAAGATATGAAACGTTTTTTAAAAAACGGCAATTTTATTTGAAGGGTTTTTGCTCATAACAAGCAGAGTTTTTGATCAAACCTTATCAAAACTTCAGGAAAGATGACAAAATACAAGAGAAAAAACATACTAAAACGGTAAAAAAAAAATATTAAAAATCCGATGAGATATGAACCTTAAAAGGAAATAATTTCTCACGGCGCATGCGCGAACGACAGAAATTTATAACTACAAAAATATTGTAGCCTGGTTTATACTGCATCTTATTAAAAAAGTTTCAGTTGAATATCATGAAAATTGAAAAATATATCAGCGATCTAGTGAGCTGTATTTCATTCATTCGCAGACAATACATAAATAGTGAGGGTCTGTTTACAAAGAGCTATTTTTTTTATTAAAGGTTACTGCGTCATTGTTCAAAATCAACGTTTCAGGGGGTGTCCGGATACTTTTGGCCACCTACGTATAAGGTCTTTTTGGCCGAATAGGCGAAAGGTGACTTCTATGCCGAATATAAATTTTCAAACTGTATACAATTTAACATTGAAAAAAATGCTCGATTGTCACCACACTATTTGTGGACAACCCTTCGCCATTTATGTATTGTCTGCGAATGAATGAATTACAGCTCACTAGATCGCTGATATCTTTTTCAATTTTTACGATATTCAACTGAAACTTTTTTAATAAGATGTAGTATAAACCAGGCTACAATATTTTTGTAGTTATAAATTTCTGTCGTTCACGCATGCGCCGTGAAAAATTATTTCCTTTTAACGTTCATATCTCATCGGATTTTTAATTTTTTTTTTTTACCGTTTTAGTATGTTCTTTCTCTTGTATTTTGTCATCTTTCCTGAAGTTTTGATAAGGTTTGATGAAAAACTGTGCGTGTTATGAGCAAAAACCCTTCAAATAAAATTGCCGTTTTTTAAAAAATATTTCATATCTTCGGAAGTAAGAGTGGTACGTTCATAAAAATTCATACAGTAATTATACATAATATGCTAATTAATTACTGAAATTTATAGCTTATTCCGAGCTATTATCGAATTGTTATGGTCAAAAAGCGGTTTTTCTTCCGACTCCCCTTCTTGTCGTCTCCCGAATGCAAGGGCAATTTAATTTCAACATGGAAATGTTCGGTGAAGACTATATTTTGTATTACTAAAGTTAAAGAAGAATTGATCACTTATTTCTCGATATATATGTAAAAATGTGAATTTTTGAAAGTGTCCGGATACTTTTGGCCACCTAGTGTAGTACGTTCAGAACTTTGGGTGAACTTTTGCTGTATGTCAAAACCCAGAAAGTGATAGGCACTTAGTATTAAGCAGGCATTAGTCAGATTCTAACTATCCCGGAGCTAATTCTATCACTGCCAAAATTGTTCCTAAATTTCTAACTTTATCAGAATTATGTTATGAAACGTTTACCAGAGTAGATTTTACTTGATAACCTTATGCCGAAATGTAGTTTGTTGGATATTATTTGTAATATCGGAAGTTTGGATTTCGAAATAATAGAATATTGTATGCGTTTGCAGTGTCACATGTGCGTAAAATCAGAACTAACACGGGTAAAACAAAATAAAGGTGTGAAATATTAATCCGGGTATATTCAAAATTGCGTAAAATAAACTCGTATAAAATGAGACTACTGTAATTTATATTTTTCAATTTATCAACAAAATACTTCTTTACATCGTTTTGGTTTGTTAAAAGTATCTATCGAGTACATTAAAATGTAATAATATAGTTTTCACTTACCTTTGTTTTGGTTTTTCTGCAATATGGGTCATGTTCATCACAAAATTTTTCATCGGGTTCGTAACAGCGATCAGGGAATTTTTCACAGAAAGCACTTCTCAAAATTCTAAATTTGTGAATGATACGAAGTTTTAGCGTGAGTGTTGTGTTAATTTAAATTCAATGTTTTTTAAAGAAAGGTTCCAATTTAAAGCAAAACAACTTTGAATCTTCGTTGTTCAACTACATTTTTTCGAATCAAAGCTTATGGAAATCATTGATTTTCTAAAAGTAAAGTTCACTTATAGCTCTGGCTAAAAAGATCATGCACGCGCTCATTTTTGTTTGGGCTGAAAAATACAATTTTTTTGTGTGGCATAACGCCAACAATCGTTATCAGCAACTCTTCTTCTCTACATGCAATATACAGGCAGCTTAGTTACGCTATCCACAGACTGCAGTTTCGTCCACATTAGGACTCATCAGTCCGGATCAGTTCTACCTTATCCCCCTACTTAGATGCAGTGATTTTCTGCTTATTATCCAGCTTTGCCTTCAATTTGAGAGTTGAACCGTATTATTGTTGCTGTCCCTCGCTGGTATGATAACTTCACTGTTATTACCTGTTTGTTGGCACTCTTAGCTTCTATAAGATGATTTCTGCCTCCAGCTCGTTTGCTATCCAATTAAACTGATGAGTCCTAATAAGGACGGAACTGCAGTCTCTGGATGGCATATCCGAGTTGGTGGTGTGTTGTTGGTATGTAGTTCTGCCCAAGCCGTGGCTTAGGGCCCGTAATTTACTGCTTTATCCTCTTATCCATTTTCACCCTATCAGTACCAATATCTTTTTCTGATTGAAAAATTTCTAGGACTCTTAGAGGAGCCTTCAGATGGAGCTGTGTCCCAATGTTCTATTTAACCATCTTATCGAAGTACATTTATCCCAGTGGCATTGGAAAACTGACTAAAATGTACTGAAGAACTAAGTTACTTTTAATTAGATCTATTCCATAGAGTTTTTCCACGGAACATATACTGTCGCCCCCGCTTAATCGGGGAACGGATAAACGAATACCCCGCTTATACGAATAAAACATCCGAGAACCCATGCTATGGACGCAATGTTAAAAGTCCCCGCTTAATCGAATAGTGT
>JAXGGA010018056.1:0-22914 GCA_038373865.1 Uloborus plumipes | reverse complement strand
GAAAGTCACAGAAAGATAAGGATTTTAAAACTCCAAATAGAACAGATACCCATTTCTTGATATCAATCAAGTTCATTAATATCAATTGAGGAATTTTTTTTCCTGTTATAGATTTTATGAATGATAAGAACAGTTCCTCTACTGATGATGAGCCTCCTCAAGGGAAAGAAGCGTGGTCTGAAAAGAAGGATGCTAACCAAAACTTCAATCAGAATTGGTAATTTTTGCATTCATTGTTTGTTTTCAACCTGGAAGAAGTGTATGATTTTCAATGAATGAAGTTTAAACTTATTTGATTTAATTTATGTCTAATGTGCTATTGAGTATAATTTTGACAAAAAAGCAAAATTAACTCTTAAGATTTTTGAGATTATCTGCTGTAGAATGTTGGGAAATAGTCTGCAGGTTATGTATTGCAAATTTGGGTCATACTAGGGAAGTAGGGTTTACATTTTTATGCAGATGATTGCAGATGAGCTAATATTTAGAAAAGTGCCAATTTGAGTCCCAAGTGCATTTTCACTAGTATTTCAATAACTAGTTAAAAAAATAATTTTCCCCAGAAAAAAAGATAAGTTTTGCTTTCATTTCATCTAATAACATCGGAAAAAAAAAATTTTTTTTTTCTTCAGAAAATTATTTTTATACATCAACAATCAGATCGGTAACGTGTCCCAAGTAGCAAAGCTTAGCATGCAAACAGGTCATGCGCACTTTCTAACTTCCCAAAAAAACACACTTGCCCAAAAAACGATTCTATTTTTACCCCTTTGTTAATATTTTACTTCATTTTTGTTTTAATCGATTTCTGATTTTCTAGCCAATGTGAAATAAGCGTGTCCCTAGTTCCGCCGTCAGAGCGGTAACAATAACTTCCGATCTATGTTTAGGCTCCCAAAATCATTTCCTGCACCTATACCACGTGATACTGAATACCTGGTGGGATGTTTTATCGCATCATAATTAAAAATTTGCATTTATGCATCTAAAATTGCAGGTAAGATTTTTTAAAGTGATTTATAAAATGTGTGTCATTTAAGTCATCAGTTCGGTAACACGCGCTAAAATGCGCAGTTTTTATTATTTTAAAAATTATTTTATATATAATTATAGTCCTTTATTACAATTGAAAAAAAACCACATGTTTGATTTTGGTTTAGCGCGATTGACTCGGAAATAAAAAAAAAAACTTTGTCAGTTTGTCAGATCGGTAACAGTCAGAGCGGTAACTTTGAAAAACAGTGAATATGTTACCGAACTATTTCGCACGTTTCAGAATTATTAAAAAGCAAAAATCGTAGGTTTTTGCCATATAATATTGAATATTTTTGTTCTTAAAAAATGAAAAGCAATTAGTTTTAGTACAATTGCTTCATTTGTAGTTTGTATGACCTGACAATAGAAGTTAGTAAAATAAGAAAAATTGTCGCTGCAGAAATTACGTTAATTAATTATTATTTTATTTATTTATTTTTTTTATTTTATTTATTTATTAATTTTTTTTTTTTTGTGCTTCAATTTTTCATAACTTTGCTAAATAACTGGATAATAACAAACATGCTAAATTTGAATTTCTGATCAAGAAATTAAATTTCCTGCAACTAATTAAAGAAAAGCAAGCAGCAGAGTTGTGTATGGAAAAAGTTGAAGTTGTGTGTTGTTTCAAAACAAAACAAATGTTTTATGAGCTTGGATTTGGTAATCTTATAATTTATTTTATCTAAAAACCTTATTGCTCATTTTTATTTCCAAGAAATGCTTTTTTATAATGAAATTTGATTTTTAGCTAATATATATATATTTTAATATAATTATCTTAACTCTATGTTAAAAATGCAAGGAAATGATATCATATTTATAGATGTTAACCAAGAGTGAAAGCATAAACTCAAATATGTAGCTCATATTAACATCAGATCTGTAACACTCATCAGATCTGTAACGGCTTAAAAGTGAGTAATCTAAGGAGGGAGTAAATAACTTCCCTGACCTCCCCTCTTTTATTTTCTTGCATTTAGACCCAATTTAGACTTAGAATCCAATATTAATTTTTTTCTGAAAAAATTTTTTTTTATCAGAAAACTCCAAATTGGCACTTTTCTAAATATTGGCTCAGATGAACTTTTGTGCCAATTACTAAACAACTATTATTGCAGATAACTCAGAAAAACTTATGCTTTAATATGTTTCATATTCAGCGCATTGTATACATGCTTTGACTTATAGCAACTAAAAAAATAGATTCTTATAATGGCATTTTTGGTGAAATGGACACTAAAATGTGCTGATAGATTTTTGGGGAAAAAAATTAATTAAATATGATATGGGTGAATTTGTAATAACCTAAACAAGAAATCATCATTCCCTTTCCTACGAAACACTTAATGCATGCAGGAACCTTGACAGAGAAATTAAAAATCTCTACCTTTCATGACTGTTCTGCAGAAAAAATAATGTCAGCTATGCCTCTATGTTTTAGCTCTTGGAGAGGATTCCAAAAGTCCTAGAATGTTTTAAAAATCAGAGAACCTACTTTTTGATTCGAACTTTGTTAAAATGATCCTGTTTGCTAACCAGCTTACGAAGTTCCCATTAAATGGGAGTTTCTAAGTGATGATTTTGAACAATGTTTTGGTTAGAAAGCATTTTTCATTTTAATTTTGCTGCATTTCATCTGTTCCACGAGGCATTAAAAGCTACTTATTTTTCTTCAGGTCTGTTTCTAAAACACCAACACCAGAAAGCCCTGAGGTTACTGTGTCTTCCAATCACAGTATTTTGCAAGAAGAGACGCATAGAAGCAATAATTCAACATCTTCATTGGATTCCAGTCACATATCCATTGTCACCATCGGAGACGTGGAAGAAGTAAAGGACTCTTCCGTCTGCGTTGAGGGCACCACCACCACTTCCACAGATGTCGACTCCCTACCTCCCAACAATGACGAAGTCACGATCCTCCGAACCCACACACTCTCTAAATCGGACGTAGTAATAGTGAGGACCTCAGACTGGATGGACGGATCTTCTAGGGACCAGCCCATCTTCCGGAACGGCGACCGAGCGGTCTCGGTGAATGCGGTGTGCAGGACAATTTCTAGTCACGAAGATCACAAGCCGCCGGTTCAGAACGCCCATTCTGTGAAGCATCCGGTGGAAGAAAAGCTGAAGATCCGCGTCAACGTCAACTTGAAGAAGGATTCCTCCTACCCATCACCACCACATTCTCCGGTTCCCTCCCCCACCAGGCAGTCTTCTCGACCCGCGTCTTCGCCCACTAGGCAGCAAGCCTCTATGGCAAACGGATCGGTGTCTCGCTTGCCTACGGAAAATGGCAAGAATAGTTTGGGGAAAAAAATCACCAGCGATTCTGAGAGTGTGTCCACCTTGGACAGCGTGGGAAGCAGCGATAAAGAGAACAGATCCCATGAGGATGACAATCAAGTCACATTGAGGAAGAAGAAGGTAAATTCAACTATTCTTATTATTCTGTTGGGGAAAGTAGATGTTGACTGCTTTAGTCATGATGT
The DNA here is from genome assembly GCA_038373865.1 of Uloborus plumipes. Classification (NCBI taxonomy): domain Eukaryota; kingdom Metazoa; phylum Arthropoda; class Arachnida; order Araneae; family Uloboridae; genus Uloborus; species Uloborus plumipes. The sequence goes on along the minus strand of JAXGGA010018056.1, from coordinate 19,384 downwards.
GCACACCCAGAGTTGCCAGTTGCTACGAAAAAATCATAGTTTCTACGAACTACAGCCTTGAACTATGGCCCTAGGGAAACTCGTCCGGAACATACAAATTTCTTCTTCTTTTTTTTTTTTGTCATTCCAAAAAACATTTCCTCCATTACAGATAGTATCCTTATCATAATCATTTTGATAACAATGTTTTTGTGCTTAATCTTCCAAATTTTTGTTTAAAATTAAACAATATTAATCTATTACTATTAGCAATACAAAAAAGAAAGAAATTATATTCTTTCAAAATAATCGGTTATTTGTCCAATTGTAAATTTAAAGGTTAATTATTCATTGCGTCTGGCAGATATATTTTTTATTAAAAGTGACTCTTTACCCCCCTCACCTCCTCCCCAGGAAAAACTGCTACAAATTTAGATTTTCAAAACTTGGCAGCTCTGTGTATACAATCATTCTCTACACATGTTGTCTATGAGATGAGTTGAAACAATAAGTATCAAAGAGGTGTATTTGGACGTAAAATTTTGAGAAAATAATGCTTGCTCATTTTAAGCCCTAGGTAGGCTTTCATTTTAAAGTTTTCCTAAATCATACTGCAAAGCAGCACCTGTCAGGGTAACTGTCATAATTTTTGCCTCAAAGAATGATTCTCCTACTATTTGTATTGGTTATCTTCAACTTTTTTATTTTTGCACTTGCACCCCATTTGTTGCTCGATATTTCAATCATATATTTTCCATAGAATTCTTGATATTTTAAGGCCTTATTTGTTACAGCAAGCTTATTATAATTCTTAATATAATAAAGTTTGCTTTCAATTCATATCTCATGCAGTAAATGTACAAGCTTGTGTATTTGTCTAACCACATGAGGATAGTACTAAAGTATTGTACTGCTGTAGAAAGTAAAGAGCATTATCAGAAGAGAGATATTGGCTTGAGATATTTGTAAAACTTTTTTGATTTCTTCACTTAGAATAGTGAAATGTTGGAATTTGATGATTTTATTCATGCCGTATTTCCAGCTTAAACCAAATAAGCAAGCTTACATAATTAAACTAAAGTACAATGGATGGCAAAAATGCAAGAAAATAAAAAATGAAAAATTTGTTGGCGCTGCTCTTTACCTTCTCTTGGCATTGTAACAGTGTACAGAAATGTAATGTTTGTAAGCTTTTTACTTTTTTAATGTGAACTGCTAATTATCTGTTCTTGTTTTTAGGAATATGCAAGCAATGCAAATCAAACAAGTCGTAAACTAAACGGAGTAGCTGGTCATGCAAAAGCACCTCGTCCTAAAACTTTGAAGAAAACCAGAAAATTTATGGTAGATGGTGTAGTAGTTACTACCACAACAAGTAAAATTATTTATGAAGACGATGAGCAAACTATCCGAGAAGACCATATCTTGAGGTATAGAATCGAATCTTCTCCGTGAATAATTAATAGTTTGAAACTGATGATGAAATTAATTTTTTATCAATGGAATGGATGTGGTTAGTCTGTTTTAAAATGTTAATGACTTTGCTTTCTGTTGTTTTATTTATCTGTTTTCGTCAAAAAAATTTCAAATTCAGAAATTATTTGAGGAACAATGCTAGAACACACGAGAACATTTCTATCTAATCTTTTCTATTCTAATAATTCTATTAAGTATTTGATCAAGTTATGTTCCTTAGCTGAAGCATTATTTCTGGACAATAAGTTAGTTGGAAAGCAGTTCATCAACCTAGTTGGTAGTGAAAAAGTATATTGCAATGTTAATTTAATTGCACCAGCAATCAAAGTTAACCATTGTAACATTTTTTTTTATCTTTTGTTACTATAGTTGTTTATACTCTTTAACAGTCATAATGCTTGTGCTCACTTCAGGTTTCAGAAAATTTTGTGTTTTTGAAAAGAAGATTAGTGCTTTTTACAACTTGTGATTTTAATTAAATGGCATTAGATGATATTTTAAGAAAAGAAACTATAAGTTTTTTTATACCCCTTTTTAAAACAGCACTCCTTGTAAAAAATATTTTGAATTGTTCTTCAAACCTGATACCTGGTCAATAAAACTTGAGACTAAAAAAAATTTGATAGTGGCCAGTAAACCCAAAAAAGTTAGTGGCCACTTTGCTATTGTTGGTGGCCACTTTGAAAGTTTAAAAACTGTAATCCAACTCCACTTTTGTTCTGCATTTTATAACATTACATTATGTACTTGCACATATATCTTAAATAAATTACTATTTATAAAATAAAAAGATTTAGGGAAAAAAAAACAAACCATCTCTGAAAAATAAAATTTTTCATTGTGAAATCCAAATTATAAGACAAAATGCAAATAAAGCGAAAACTAAGCGCACTTCATTACATTTCGTAGATTGAAATTATGTATTTCGATGTTTTGTAAAGCAGATGGGTCCATTTTCATTCCAAGTTAACATTGGCCACCAGTGACAATGCTGATGGCTATTTTCTTTTAATAATTCCCGCGATGCATCAGCATTTTGTATTTTTGATCAGAAATAAAATTGTCGATCAGGAATAGATTTGTCAACATCACATTTTGTGGTAGCCAAAGAAATATTTTTAGTCGCTACTGGCGAGTGGCGACCGCTAGTCTTGACCTTTACTGGTCAACATTACAACAACAGGAGTCTATGTACATGTTAAACAATGTTGTTAAACAAACTTTGTACTAGTAATATAATATGAAATAATTAAGTACTGACATTCATTGTAAATAATAAGTGCTATATAAATAGGAAACATGTTAGTAATACCAAGTACTTTTCTTTTAGCTTGCTTTCTTAGTTTCTATGTATAGCTGTAGTAAAGTTGTTTTCCTTTAAATGTTTGCTATAATTCCTAACATAACTTGCTTTTAGAATGGATTTATATATTTTCATGCTTGCCTAGGATAAATGCTGCTGTAAATGAACCTGAAATTTGGGAATCAAAAATCTGGTTATTACTTCATATCTTTTGAATATATATATATATATATATTTCTAAAGTATATCAATCAGTTTCTTATGTGCATGTGCTGCATGAATTTCAATTATGTGCGTAAATTGTGTGCACCTTCTTATCACACAGTATTGATTGAATTCATGATATAATTAGATGCTTGCCGAGGTGGAAACTGAATGTTGTTACTTTTAACTCCTTAAAAAACTCTAATAATTACCAGTAATAATGTTTATTAGAGAATCTGAAAATGAATTATTTTAAATGAAATGTTTTGTTTCTGTTTTCCAAAATTAGTAAATAAATAAATTAAATTTTGAAAAATATCTCATGCTGTTTACAGTCTGACTAGAAATGTCTATAAAATTGTTTTTTTAATACATAGTTTGCAGTTTTGTCGACTGCATGTAAATGACAATAATCATTTCTATTGATTAAAAAAAAGTCAATTTTTCCTCTATGTGGCAATCCTGGCTAATAGCCACTTCCTAACCTTTAAAATTTATTCATTCACAATTTGTAGTTTAAAGTTTCCCGAAGACATCATTTTTCATTGAAATTTTCAGTATTGTGTTCACTGTTTGCACATATTTCAGTTGACATTCTGCACACTTCTGTACTTATAATTTCTTCTTTGTTACACTTTATTTCTAAATGGTATTTTTATCATAATTGGAGTCAGAGCCGTAACCAGACTTATGTTTCGGGAAGGGATTACCAAGCATATATCTTGAGAAATCTATAATGTCAATCAAAAATAAACTGGTACTTACACTACTAACAATGTCTTTATACTTCTAACTTGAAGTTTTATTTAGGTTTAAAATTTCTTCTAACCATTCAGTAATAAAAAAAACGTCGAAAATCCATTTTAGAAAATGTACAATATACAAATGTATTAATGCAAAATCATTTAATTAATATTTGTGGAAATGTCTAGAAGGAAAAAAGTAAATGCTAAAGAACGTTTCACAGCGATAGTTAGTGAAACAACTGACATTTCTCTAAAATAATACACAGATATATCGAGTTTGTATATGTATATTATTTTTCGTGTAATTCCTAAAAACCTCCCCTTTGTGTACGGCCCTGGTTGGAATATAGTTCTAAATCACTTTCTAAAATATTCTCACTTAAAAAATAAATTTAAGTTTCAACATGTGTTTGGAACATTATTAATTGCACCTTATCATCAACAAAAATAATTTCTGTAATTATTTTCTTGTATTAATAAATGCATCTCTAAGTAGTTGTATAGTTTTAGGCAAGTAGCTTATGGAATTTAAATTCCAGTGATGTCATAATTTTCTACATTGTTTAAGTAAAGTGATTTAAATTATGTTTCTCCCATAGGAAACAAGAGCTTAGAGAATTGAAAATGCTGCAAAAGCAAGAAACCAAGCAATTTCAAGATTTAGCACTAAAAGCTCAATTTAATAGGGAACAGCAGGAAAAGAAATTTGAGCAAGAAATGATGGTAAAATAACCTTTGCCAAAAATGTATATCCTTTTTTTTTAAATTGAAATACAGATAAGAATAAAATTAGATTATTCTAAGAGCATTATTTATGAAAAACTTCATGTCTATTCAAAAAAGTATGTTCCCTTCTTTTATTGATGTTTTTTTCTCTAATTCCCTCCTTTTCCCTCCATGTTATAGATAAATGATTTATTATCTAATGTAAGAGATATCATCTATATATATATATATATATATATATATATATATATATATATATATATATATATATATATATATATATATATATATATATATATATATATACATATATACTCAAAAATATATATGTATATAATATACAATTTTTTTTTTAAGTGTTTAAAATAGGGATAATAAATCCCAAAAATACAAGAAGACACAAAAATACAAAAGTCAGCTTTATTATTAGTAAATATATATATATTTACTAATAATAAAGCTGAAGGTGGGTCTGTCCTTCTTTCTGTCTGTCACACGCGTAGCGCCAAAACCGTTTGGTCGATTTTCATGAAATTTGGTACAAAATTAGTTTGTGGAATGAGGTTATGAACTACGAAGCGTTTTTTTCGACAATTCTATTTCGTTCTTTTCTATTCTAATTCTTAGCGAAAATTCGATAAAAAAAGGGAAGAAATATTTCATACACATTTTTAAGTCTTATGTCATTCAAAAGCTTGAAATTTTCTGCTAAAAATGATGTCAGTTTGAAGTTTCTACGAGCATTAGAAGAGCTGTAATAATTGTTTTTAGAATCTCGGAAATTCAAGGCTCACCTTCAGCAAAGTAAGCCAAACGATTCTAAAATGTTTGAGCTTTTCATGTTACCATGGTTACGTTTTAATTTCGTTTATTTGTTTCGTTCTTTTTCCCTTAATCTACTTATATTAAAAACTGAGTATCTTTCTCACTATCTATCTTTCTAACTATCTTTCTATCTTTCTATGTCACGCTTCTTTCTCCTGAACGCCAATGAACTGAAAGTCGAACCAGGTGCCGATAGATAGGTAATTTTTCAAGCTTCTTTAGTTTCAATTGATATAATTATACGATTTTAATTAGCGAAGATATCAATTAATAAGTAGTCAAGTTTAAAGCGATTAAGCCTAATAAATGATTAAATATGAAATCCATTCTTGCAAACCGTCGTTGCTATGAAACAGTATAATAACAATGATAATGAGAATTTTGAATGAAGGCTTAACTAAATCAAACACGAAACTCATAAGCGGACCACTTACGTAGAATTTTTATCGCTAGCTACTGGTAATATTTTGAAACATTTATTTGTTGAAGAGCCATCTACTTATATTAAAAACTGAGTATCTATGTCTGCTTTTTTTCTTTGAGCGACCTGAACTTACTGAAACTTTCCTCACCATCTTGAAGGCGTGAAGCATCTCAATAATTCGAATGATTTTTTTATATAGGAAAAAAGTAAAGGCGTGAAGCGCCTGTAAGCGAGCCGCCTTGGCGGGGAGTAATTTCTTTAAATTTTTTTTCTCACTACTTTCAGGGCACGAAGTGCCCGTGCAACGCCGGGCCACGTGCGTGGTATGTCTTGAAATCGAATGAACATTAAATTATATCAAATAATATAATTTCAGAATAAGGTAAAAGTTAGAGAGGGGGGACGTTATGCATCAGCATGCCGCAGGAAGCTAATCTAGCTGCCCTGGCAGCTAGTAATATTAAAAATATTTGTTTTGTAGCAATTCAAACTCCAAGCCTTATTAAAATTAGTCAAATGAAATATAATAAAACCGTGATAAGATGGCACCTGTCAATCGAATGATAAATCGAGTCCTTTCCTTAAAATAAGTAGCGAAGGAAGAACCTGATGCGTACCATTTTTGTGAGTTTAAAGACATTTTGTTGATCTGACAAGTTGTATAAAAGAGGGAATAATTCTTTCACCAAATGAGGTCAAAAAAGAGACAACATGATAGTAAATCATTTTAAATTTATCGTCTGCAAAATATATTTTACTTCATTATTAATTTATTTCAATATAAATTGCAGTAAATGGCTTGAGTGAACAAATTTATCTTTTGCTGGTTGATGTTTGTCGTGTTTATTGTTTTTATTATCATTATGAAGAATAATGCACTAAATTTCTATGACTAATACTTAAAATTTTCAGAATTAGTTGAGTTTAAAAGAAAAAAGTGCTCCAAATATATTTTTGCAATGTGATTATTTATTGTTGGACTGTAATTTGCAGCGGTAATTGCATTTAATAAATAAAGACAATATTAAAAGTTAATTTTTTGGCGACTTTTTTACAATTTGGCATTCAATTCTATTTCAGTATATTTACTTGTATCGTATTGCGATATTGCAACGCTCTTTCTAAAGTGTGTCATTTGTCAAGATTTCTGTTGGTTTCTGTGAGCAACAAAATTGTTCTTATTTTCTCTTTTGGCTTATTTTTGTGAACCGCCCATTGGGGTTGCATTCGAATGTCCCCAAAGGGGTGTGTACCCTTTTATGGGGTAAATCTTTTAATTTCAATGCAGACAAAAGTGATATGAATTAGCGCGGCCACTTGGTGATATATCGCCAAGCTTTTGGTAGCCAAGTGTTTGACGCCAAGTTGGCGACAAATTTGTCGAAAAAAATTATTTTTTTGATTTGGGTTCGATTTGGCGCTATTGGCGATATTTTGCGAAAAATCCTCTGAATGATGTTAAAATCGGCAATATTTCGAGATTAATCATTGTAAAACATTTTTTTGTATTGTTTCGTGGCAAACATGGGATGTAAATGTTTGAATTGTTATCTTGCTCACTCCAAGCACTATTTTAGCACTTGAGGCTTTTACTAAGAAATTTACACATAAAAGGAAGTAGTGTGGGGTTCATACCAAATTTTTATATCATACTTTGAAGGAATCATAGTTGAATTATAACGAAAATAGAGTATTACTTCTGCTATATCAATTTTTTACAAACGAACTTTTAATTTTATACCACGGGCAAAGCCGTGCGGGTAGCACTAGTTTATATATATATATATATATATATATATATATATATAAAGAGGCAACCAGCAGCAGGCTCTTTGCCCAGCTTAGTTGGTCTTTGTCTATTCTTCAACCCTGTATGAAAATCAATAACTCTCTTCATTCACCCCATTACATGTAACGATCGCTTGTGAAAAAGATAAACACCTTCAACCTTGTTGAAGTAGCAATGTTGTCACATTTCAAGATTACAGTGTGTTTTTAGTAGCTTGAAACAATATCTTGTGGTTCTGTCCCCCATGTAAAAATGCTGTTTCCCAACATGTTTTGATTTAAATTAATTTAAACTAAATTGTGCTAAACTTTTTTTTTTTTTTTTATTGCAATAGATCCTTATCAGGAATTATGATAATGATTTAGAGGCTCTAAATAGGCAACAAAAGCAATTAGTTGAGAAAGCTGAACAACAACAAGAGTTGGATCTGAAATTTAATTCAAAGAAAATAAGAGGAGATCAGGTAAGATTTTTAATTTCTATTGCTGGATACTCAAGAATATTCCTTAAAAAAATCCTTCGGTTTATTATCTATTTTTAATTTAATGCTCATTGCAATTTTTTAGGTAAACAAAGATACAGTAGAATGACCAAAATCTGGATGCACACTCCAAAATTTCTCAGCCAAAAATCATGATTTTTTGAAAATGTTTAAAATTAGTTTTTCATTTCTACGAAAATTAATTAAACTTTCTTTTTGGGAAATCAGTGTATTCTGCAGAATTTCATTCAATTCTCTTTGTTTAATTACTACTTAATAGTTTCTTCCAGAGTACATTTAGTACTGTAAATATTTTTCATTTTCCCTTTATCCTCAGCAAATAACAAACTATACATTTAAAAAATATTTAATTACATGTTGTAGCACTGTGTGCTTTATTCTATGTTATGTTCATACATATTGTATAACCGCTTTGATTAAATGACATATATTGTCCTAATTTTTTTTTTTTTTTTTGGTTATTTTCAAACTCCGAACAATGTGAAAATTGAATCGCCTATGTCTTAATTTGTTCGAATGTTTGACATTTTATTGTTACTGTATTTGTTTTTGAATTTACGAGATGTAAGTGCATTAATATCCTTAGAATTTCTTTTAATACTTTTTAATTTTAAGGAAAGAGAAATAAAGAACTTCAGAGAAACACTGAAAAATGAGTTTAAGTTCTTGAAGCAAGAAATTGATGTGCTGCCCAAAGATAAAAGAAAAGATGTTCTTCGAGTGAAACGTGAGCAAATGGAAATGGACCATGCAGAAAGGGTATGTGTTATAATCTTTTGTAAGTAACCTCTCAGTAATGAAGTTTAAAATTTTCTGAAAGAGTAAGAAAATTATCTAAGCAAATAAGTCTTTCTGTAAAATTAATTTAATACATTTTGGTAATTTTTAATGATGCGCAAATAAATTTCAATAATTGCTTATGGCTACTTAAAGATCTAGAAAAAGTTTTAACTAGCCCCATTCTCTAAGCAGTGCGGCACAAATCTGTCCTGCTTTGACTCATACTGTTAGGTACGGACGTTATTGATCTGTATTGCATTGCCTCCAATTGTATTCTAGTAGTTTCAAAGCTGTATCGAGTTGCAAGTTGTATAGGTCTCCTGACTGCTCTTATTAGTACTTTATGCCTCACCTCCTTAGTGAAAAAAAATGGTAACCCAATGGGGTATAACCAAAGCAGTGTGATTTTTAATATTTTTACGAAGTGCATTATGATGCACATTTCCACTTTTTTGTGTATTAAAAAGCAATATTTTTGTTACTAATTATGCTTATTGAAAAGAGAGAAAGGCTGCTAGGATTACTTTAAAGTATTCTGAATAAAACATTTTGTCTAGTTTTTTGTGCATAGAATTAAAATGTTTTTATTAAAAAAATACTAAGAGAATAGCATTTTAAATATATTATAATGACATTTATATAGCATTAACTGTCTCAACCATAGCCCTAGGTATATAGCTCTGTATATTTTACATACATGACTACTGTGACATACTGTGGTATAGGCTCTGTATATTTTACATACATGAATTATAATTATTTCAGGTTAAAATTCAAAAAATTAAAATTGAATACATTAAGTGTGAGAATACTGTATTTAATGATGTGTGCACAAATTCATTTTCAAGGATTAGCTTTAAAAGAATATTTTCTTTCTTGTCTATATTTTTTGGATAGTCTTGATTGCATTTACTTGAAGGACATTTAATACAAAATGTCTTGAAGATCTTTATAAGAATGAAATGTACATCCTCTTTTTAGCCTATTTACCCATTTAAGTTAAAGAAACAAAAAAAAAAAAAAAAAAAAAAAAAAAAACATTGTAAATGACTTTATGCATCTTAAAAATATTGCAAATTCCAAAGAAAAAAAAGTCAAAAAAGAATAAAAAAATAAAATATCGAAAAGTTAAGAAATTAGACATTGCTGTTGCGGTATGTAGGACCTTTGGTTCTGTATGCAATTAATTTTCCATGTCCATAAACATGACAACCAACCAACTTACTACAAGTACTTACACTTGATTGATCTTGTCGGATTAGTTATCTATATAGCACTTGCACATGTTTATCCAAAGACAATTTTACCAAGTCTAATGTGAAACGGGGTATTTGTGTTATATTTAATTACCAGTGGCGGGTTAACATTTCAGGCAATAATGAAATATGATGAATGTCATTGTCATAAAAAAATCAAACTTACTGAACGTCAAGTTTTAATCCAACGTTAAAGAAGCACAAATATACAGGTATACTGCAGACAATAAGTGCTGGAGGGAGGTCTTCTCCCTTATTCAAGTCGTTAAATGGGCGACTCTTTTGGTTCAAACTACTTCATGCAGTAGAGTAACTCTTGTTAATTCATAAACACATGAGAGAAATTATCGCATATACTTGTCAGTTTCTATATGAAATGCATTTAATTTAATCAAATCTCATTTAAATTTGAGTTCTAAAAAGATCTTAGTTTAAGACATGCTTCTCTTAGTGGACTCAAGTCCTTGAGTCAACAAAACAGCTCGAGTCTTTATTCAACTTTGACTCTTGCAAACCAACTTTTTAAATTACAAATTACCTTGTCAGAAGTTACCCTCTGTTATTTTCAATGTGTTTTCTTTTTGAAATAGATTTATTTTCGATCCTAGTTTTCAGTTTGTTCATTGATTTTTTTAAACTTATTTGTTATTTTAATATTGATAAATAAACAAATGTAAATCTTTTAGGAGAGAGTCTTCATTGAAAGGTTAAATGAGAAACATGACCTATCGATGAAGAGGTTAAGTGATAGCCACAGGGAAAAAATTGCTCTTCTTGAAAGGCAATTTCTTCAGCAAAAACAGCAACTTTTAAGAGGTATGCACTCTTAGATAGCAATTCAGAAAATGTTATGAAATTGGAAATGATAATTAAAACTAACATGTTTTTAGTATAGTATTGTTTACCTGTCTCAGAATATTTTTTTCGAAAAAGCAACTATATGGCTGTTTTCTAACTGCATTATACTAATAAGGACTCAAAGTAATGATCTGTCTGATTTCATACCAAACTATATACAAATTTATTTTATCATAAAGCTCCTGTGTACCATGTAAAAGTGATTTAATTTTTTTTTTAAATTTCCAATACTTGAACTCTGAAATATAATTTCATATTTATTCACCTGGTAAATTTCATGTTTGTGCAACTTTTTTTTTTTTTTTTGCTTTTTAATGTTACAGTTCAAGTAACTATTTTTTTTCCTCCATACATCACAAGAAAGGTATGAAGAGACTTTGAAAATGTCTCCAAAATCTTTTTCTTTTTTTTCTTGTGATAAATTATTGAACGTTCTAGCATTCTTCACTGTTATTTTTCAATTGTATTGCTGACAACTTAAGCTGACTCTACTGCTGACTACTTTGACTATATTTTAACAAAGGTTTAATTTTAATATTGAAACTGAATGTTTTAAAGCAAAAAAAAACTATTTTTCTGTATTTAAGGCTGTGACATTAAGTATATAAGTAAACCAAACCTTCATATCCGAAACCTGACATTTTTGTCATGGATAAAATAAATCTTTAAAATCCCAAAGCTTATCTACTGATTCATTTTTTACAGTGGTGCTTTAAAATGTTGAATTTTTGTGCTTGTTTTTAGCACCAAGCTGACTTTTTCTCAAGGTTTAATTTGTCTGGTTCAAACGGCATGAAAATACAATGTGTTTATATATTTATGGAGAGTACGAATTTCCTATCCCTTAAGGAAATAAAATCTTGTTTCTTCATAATTTGTAGGAAGTATTAAATTGCCTTAAATTCTCAAAAATATTTATTCATACTTTAGCAATTTTCAGTTTTATGTGTTGAATTATATTTTAAATATTTGTGAGGCATGAAAATTAGTATTTTGTCTTCATTTTTGGGGCATTTATCATTTTGATGAGAAAAATTGTGAAATGTTTTCCTCTTCAGTCTCGTATTAGCTAACTTTTCACTTCGAAATCCTTTATTCTTTAAGATTAAAAGTTTTTTAATATTTATTTATTTCTTTATTTATTTTTATGTTAAACCTATTAGGCTGCAATTTCTTTCAAATTATGTTAATACTTATTTTTGTCTCATAAGTGAAAATATTTTTCATATGTGTTTTTAATCTAGCTCGAGAAGCAGCAATTTGGGAGCTTGAAGAGCGGCATCTACATGAGAAACATCAGTTAGCTAAACGTCAATTAAAAGATTTGTTTTTCCTACAAAGGCACCAAATGTTAGTCAGACATGAAAAGGTTAGTGCATTGTTTTTTGTATGATTATTCATTCTTGTTATATCAATATAGTTTAATCGATTGCGTTAAAGAAAAATAGTTCTTTGATCTGGAGTAAGTTTGGAACTTTGTATCACATTTTTTCTGTCTCAAAACATGTGTTATAAAATGATGATCTATTCTGCCGTGCTAATCACAAAACTGGTATCTACATTTTTTAACAAAATTGAATTAACACCTCCAAGTGTCTCTTTGGGACGTATTTTACCTGAATACAAACTAATATGGTCATTTGAAAACGGGGAATATTTTTTAAAAAGTTCTGAAAAAGTATCATCTGAATCAAATACATGGTGATACAAAACTTTAAAGAGTTTTATTTCAGTTTGAGCTCGACTGCAGATACCACTTTTGTGCTTAGCACGACAGTATTGCGCTGTTTATATTTTTTAATGAACTGAGTGAAGAAAATTCTATTTTTTCAAAAATAGATTTTTTTGAACACAGTATTAGCCTGAGTTTTATAGAAATGTTCACATGTAGCTATTTAATAATAAGTAATTTTTAAAGACCCCAAAAAGGGGGAGGGTCTGTCATGCTTTTTGAATTTTGGCTGCTGGATGTTCATGTATATTTCCAAAAAAAGCCAACAAGTAGGAATTCAAAGTAGGTTTCAAGTAAGTTCAAAGTGTAGAGACCACTTTGAGCCTGCTTAATGATCTATATCAAATGGTATTCATGATTATTATTTCTTAATGTTGGAGAACTACAGAATACCTCAGTTTTTCAGTTTGATGCAAATTTCAACAATACTATGTATATTAATATATGAGTGGAGAAGCTAAAAATAGAGATTGTGTTGTAAAGTTACCCTGAATGACTATTTTTATAGGATTTGTTAATCTCACAGGAAGCAGTTTGTGATTGGAACTAATTTTTTTTATATATATATAAAGATCTCTAGTTGATTTATAATTTTGTACAATTGAATAATGTATTAAAATATGTGTATAAATTAATCCGAGTAGGAGCTGGAGCAAATCCGCCGCATGAATGATGCAAAGGAGGAGGAGATGATTAAGCAGCAGGCGGTTGAGAAGCGTCAGTGGCCTAAGAGGATGCGAGCAGAGATGAAGACGAGGGAACACATGTTTCGGGAAAGTCTGCACATGGGATTCAACTTAGTCGAATCCCATGATGACGAAAGGGAGAAACTTCGAAAGGTAAAGATTAGATGTGATGGTTTCAAAGTTGTATTTCATTTTTTTTCTTTATAATTTTTTTTAATAAATATGTGTTAGAAAATGTTTGTGAAGGGCAAACATTCGCAAAAAAATCTGCAATTTTCTCTCTGTCTTTTTTTAATTTTCTTTTTATTTATTTTTTGTACTAAAAAAGTATTAAAAGTTTTTGGGGTTCGTGTTTTTCAGGCAAATAAATTTGAATCTTCCTTTCTCTTAGCCATTAATGTTTATCTTTGGAGAAAAATTGCCTGTTTCAGCAAGATGTATGAAGAATTCAAAATTCCTCGAACTACTAATGTTAAGTTTTTTAAACCTTTTCAAAAGTCAGGGACGTCATTTCAAGTTTTTCCAGGGGGGGGGGGTCAAAGGGTCCAAACACAATGCAATTTCATCGGAAAACATAAAAAACCACGCCCACTTTTTGTAAATACATTGATTTCTCAAAGTCGGGGGGGGGGGGGGGCAATTGACCCTCCTGCCCCCTAAATGATGGGCCTGTCAAAAGTGGTGATATAAAAAATGTGCAGATCAAATTATGAACTGTGCAAATTAATTCTTCCAACTTGGATCAGTTAAATAAATCAGAGCATCAACTTCAAAGTTGAAAGTGTCGGGAGAGGATGGCACATTTTTGCATGTCTTAACTTTACTCCACTCCCTTTCTAGTATCCATTGAAACTTCAATTTGTTTTCAACTTTTTTTTGCTTTTGTAATATCTTTATGCCATTGCTGATCATAGTTGTCTCATTTGCCGCTAACAGTACACAGTAACCACTTGCAATTTATAAATAAATTTATTGAATTCTTAACTTGTGAATGTATTGACTGATTTGTCATTTCTATAGTTTCAAGAAGGAGAGAAGCGGAGATATAAGGCAGAGCAACAACGGCAAGAATCAAAACACAAGAAACAGTTAGAAGAATTGAGGGCATTAGCCGAAGCTACCGTAAAAGAACTTGAACAAATGCAGGTCAGATAAGAATTAACTTTTCTTGAAATTAAAGAATAATTAAATTTATTTTTAAATGCTTCTTTTGTAAATATATTGAAGTACAATGGCTACTGTTTACTTTAATAAAGTCTGTTCCAAACAGTTTTGATTCAATAAAGTGGCTAATTCAATAAAGCTGGATATACTGCTGTTCTCCCTGTGGCAGAAAGCTGGCAACATTGTCGCAGGATCAGGGAGACAATGTGCAGCAAGATTTTTGTGATTGGGAGAAAAAAAAAAGGCTAGAAAAAGAATATATATTTATATAAAACAGCCACCAGAGAAAAAAACCTGTGAATCTGTAGTATTAATGTTGACATTTTTTAAAAATATAAACACCTTGTGTAACTGTAAGAGGGTTGCATATTTATTATTGAAGAATATTCTAGTGTTGCCGAAAGAAATTGGTTCTAGAAAATGTGTCGCAGAAAGCTGCAAAAACAATCTGCCACAGGGCTGTTCTTGGCAGTTTTTATTCTGATTCTACTTTTTTAGAATTTTTAAAAATCTATTTCTTGTTTTCAAATGACCATGAAACTTTGTATAATAGTTAAATTATGTTACAAAGAACAACCTGGTGACAATAACTCAATTTTTTAAGTGCAGGTACGACTTCTATGCTTAGCATGGCAAATTAAGCATTGGGAACATGACCTAAGAGCCATAAAGATTAATTTTAACTGATAGTTTTTGAATGAAAAACAAAAGGAAATAATAATTGCTTGAAAATAAAATTCAAGAAAAATCTTTTAAATGTGAAGGTTTAATAAAACACTTACAAAATTTGAAGAATAAAACCCATGTTTAAAACATCAAAGAACTTTTGAGAGAATCTCGGCTAAACCATAAAATTTTAATTTTTAGAATAAAAAAAATAAAGAAAATTAAGTTTTATTGTAAAATACTTTACTGGGTGACTAACTGAATGATTCTGTTCAAAAAGTAGATTAAATTATTTCCTCATTAGTAAGTAAAGAAGTAAATTTATTTTTTATTGCCTCTAGTGGAAAGTAATGAAGTAAATATTTATGGCTTAAAATTACAGAAGTTGACAGATGGATATGCGGGCTTCAAATTTACAAGATACTTCATCCTGTTCAGGGTGATGAAGCTATGCATAGCTTCTGTGGCGAATTTCTGTGGCGAATTTGCTTTAGGACAATGGATTTGTTTAATTGTGTTACCTTATGCAGTTCTAATGATTTATGATAGAGTTTAAACTGTTTATTAATTAATCAGTTTAGAGAGCCATTTCAAAGTCTTTAAATATTTGGATTTTATCCTCTTAAAGCAGTTCATTAGTTATTATTTTATTCATTTTGTTTATTTTTGTTTGTTTGATGTTTTTTATCTCATAAATATTATCTTCTCAAATGCTAGAATGAAAAGAGAAAGATGCTAATGGAGCACGAGACTTTAAAACTGAAGCAGTTGGAAGAGGAACACACAAGTGAGCTTAAAGAGTGGAAGGCAAATTTGAAACCTCGCAAACAGGTGAGGTTTCTTTGTTATGCTTAGATCCCTGATTCTTAAACTTACTATTCATTATGAATCAATTTTTGTATTGTCTAATGTACCATGTCCGATTGTAGTCCGATTGATCAATCAAATTAATGAAATTCTCAAAAAAAAAAGAAGCTAAACATATTCATTTTGAAAACAACCAATACCTAAATTGTGTTTTTTAAAGTAGTTTCTCGACTGTCAATGTGACTTTTTATTAACAATTTTAGAGACTGGAAGAAGAATTCATTCACCAGCGAGACGAACAGGAGCGATTCTATGGCTCATCTGCATACCTCCAGGACTATTTGTCATCCACTTGCGAATCGCCCCACACTCCTGGGACTCCAGGCTCGGAAGTATCTTTCCCACGCAACTTCTGATTGCAATCGGCACTTATAAATTGGCATCTGCATTTCTTTTTTTCTGTAGTACTGTCTCTAAAACTCTGTGCTTTGTTGAACAATGGCAAGACTTTTTTTAAATGCCTAATTGCATACATAATTGTGCAGTCCAAAGTTGTAAAAATATATCACTTAGTTTTTAAAAAAATCAAAGTTTTGTGTTAAAATTTAGTTTTTGAGATGTTTATATATTAAAGTTTACATATATGCTATTTTTAAATTTCAGTATATTTTGAATTTGAGAGTATGTTTTGACATAAAAGTATGGCTTATGTAAATAACTTTGTCCAGAATTGTAATATTTTTCATCAGTCTTGTTCTCATTATTTGTTGGTGTTGAGTGTGGGTAAGAAATTTGGTCGGGAGTACTTTCATGGTTCTAAGGAAAATGGTTTCCTAGTGACTTATTTCATCTTGCAGTCATTTCAGCTGTGTTGCAATAATGTTTATGCAGTCCTGCACCGGTATTCATGCCATAATAAGAAGAGAAATAATAATAAGAGTTGTAATTTTTTTTTTTAGCTGGTCTGAATATAAGAAGCAAATGTTTTAAGAGCAAATGTTTTAAAACAAAATTAGTTTTGTGACTGGTAGCAACAAAAGTTCAATAGCGAATTGAAGTTCCAATTTAGTTACAAAAGGAAAAATATATTTGTTTTATGTTTTTTCATTTCATTTTTAACTTTCAGTGTAATTTGTATTTTTGAAGAATTAATTGAATGTTAAAATTTATAACATAAAAAATGCTTTGCAGATTTTCTCTCTTCATGTGTTTCCCCTTCCCATTTAAAGGAGAGATTTTATTGGTGTTATTATCTTATATAAACAATTTGCAATTCCTTCATTGTATTACTATATACGATTCATTCATATTTACAAATCATTTCATTTTGGTTTTAATAATTTTCTTTTTATCGGAGTTTTAAAATGACTCATCAATTCTATTACTAATTTAATCATAGGAAGAAATTGCATAAATTAACAAAATTATTCATAATTCTTCAAACAAGTGAAACTCTTCAAATTTGTTTCATGTTTTGAATTTATTCGCTTACCATTATATTTTAAATACAAATAGCTATAATTGGTAAAAATGTTCTATTTTTTCTAACATAATACCATTAAGTTAAAAGGATTTTTCATTTGCGTTGAAAATGCTACGAAAAGTGAAGACTTTTTCAAAGGAATAATTACATGAATCAGCTCTTGAAAAATTAAGAAATATATCCAAAAAGCTTTATCATTTTCTTAAACAAAATTTGCATCTAAGCATGAAGCTTTTTCCTGATTTTTACAATACAGTTTGAAAAAAAAAAAAAAACAATGTTTTAAAATGACTTAATAAAGTTAAATGCAATATTTGATTCTATGGTAAGCTATTAATGAAATTGAGAAGTGTCTTTTTCTCCAAGTTCAATAAATTAGATTAGATTTTTTAACTAAAATATACTATGAGATTTCAGTCACCAACACATTTGTAAACATTTACTTTATAAAATTCTCTTTCAATAACTAAAAGTCGACTAATTGTATCAAATTTGTCATTAAAAAGAAGGATTGAAATGTTTCAAAGAATTTAAAAAGAAAATGAAAATGTCACTTCAAAACAAAGGTAATAAAAAGGTCAATTTTTAACCACATGTTTCTTCATAAATTGGGGCAAGTTGCTCAGTTTATCTATGTGTGTGTTAGTAATAAAAAGTAGTAAATATTTTACACACTGTGTTCTACTTTTGAATCTAAAATATATTTTTGCACCTTTATAAGCAAGGCATTGTTTGTTCAATTCAAAGTTTGTTAATAACCCAGTCATGTTTTTGAAATGTGCTATGATTTGATTGATGGTTTTCTGGTATGTTCACTTTGTGAAGTGGGCTTCTGATGGTACTATGGTCTCTGAACGTGTGTGAATGCAAGGCATGCACCAAATGTCCTGTCAGATCAAGGAGATTTATTCCTGTTTATTGAAAGAAAATGTATATATTAGCTGTACCCATTGCTCAGTATATATTTTCAATACCTTTTTGAAAATTTGATTTGTGTTAATAGGCAAATTATTTTTCATTGTGGTTTTATGGTCTATTTTTAAAGCATATTTTGCTAGTCATGATTTTCGTACTTTAGTATTTGATTTATAGAAAAAAGAGTACTGTAACTAAAATACATTGCTTAAAAGTTATGAAAAAATCGTGTTGCTAGTGTTTTAAGTATTTTTCCCCTGTGAATAGCATTAAAAATAAAATCAAAACTATTTTCATGTTCTGTTAGTTTTTTCTTTTCTGTTGAAGCAATCTCTGCTCATAAGTCAAGCTCCAGTATAATGCAGTAATTTATGGAGGTATTTTTAATTTTAAATCTTAATATATTTAAGTGGGCAATTCTGTTTCTTCATTTTTCTACCTACAAATAAAAATATGCTTCATAAAGTGAGATTTGCAAAAAGCTACTACTGCATTTTTTGATATGTAAAATTTTTTATGCTCATAAGAATTATAGAAATACTGTTGAAAACAGTTAAGATTTGTATATTTAAAAATATTGTTATTGTAAAGAGTATTTCAACTCTATTCCTTTTTATTTAATTTTAACTGCTAAACTATTGTTTGAATAGTTAATATTTATTTAAATTTTTTGATATTGATTCCCCTCCCCATCACACCTTTGGTTTTGTTTTCTCTTTCCACTGTATCTTTAGATATGAGTGATGAAATGTTAAGATCTTGCCATGGCTCAACGTCTTTGCATTGTGTCAATCAAGGGCGGATCCAGCTCCTGGCTAAGGAGGGGGTCATTTTCGGATAGGGGGGGTCAAAGTGCAATTTTTGTGCAAAAATGGGGGGTTTTGGCAATTTTTTCGGAATATAAGTCCCAAAAAGGCAATTTTTTGCTATATTTGGTAGGTTAAGGGGGGGGTCATGACCCCCATGACCCCCCCTATGGATCCGCGCCTGGTGTCAATGGCCTGGTCAACTGGAATTTTATACAAATTAGAATTTAATGCGAGTTGTTAGTTTTGGTAGATGT
>JAXGGA010018055.1:0-22914 GCA_038373865.1 Uloborus plumipes | reverse complement strand
GCCTTTGGCTGGCCAAGCTGGGGGCGAGCTAGGGAAGCGGCACTGAACCGTGCACGTTGGAAAGCCACGCTAGCGGCCTCATGCGCCACTAGGCGTTAAGAGATTAAAGAAGAAGAAGAATATTATCGATAGATATTGAAAATCTGCACACCTGTGACTACCAGTTGATTAGTCTCGAGGTGTACCTCTCATGCTACAAACTAATTTTGCGTCAATTTCATGCAAACCGACCGAACGATCTTGGCCATACGCGCGTAACAGACAGACATTCAAACTTTCAGCTTTATTATTAGTATAGATAGAGATAGAGATAACCTTCAAGTCGATTGGATAGTCTAGTATAAAATGTTGTACTTCAAAAAGTTAACGAATTTAGTTAATCCACTGACTGCTCAAGTTTCTTCACAAAGCGACTTCAAAATACGAAGTTTATTTTTCACTCATAAATATTAATATTACAAAGTCACTCAAATTGCGTTAAAACGTACGCTTAGTAAGATAAATCTCAAAACAAAGTTCAGATTCTATTTTGTACTTTTCGAACCAAATTCGAATATCCTCACAATTGTTCCCGAATGTTTTGAGCAACACAAGCTTTTGTAGAAACTCTTGATTGAAAGAGGAGGTGTACTATATACCCAAAAGCAGTGGGGCAACTTCAAAAATGTACCTTTTTACAGATGTTTCGGGAAATAAAAAAACAATTGCTTGTAACTTTTGTAAAATATTAGGTAAACTTAAGCTGTCATTTTACAATAAAAATTAAATCAATCATGCTTTTAAGGGCCCAGCAACACATTGAAAAAAAAATCAGTTCAGGTGAACTGATGAGAAAAACTCAGATCAAATCATGAGTGTTTTGATCACCCTCCTTCTAAAATAGGTAGGAATAAATTATTAACTTCAGAAAGTGCTTCACTATTTATGGAAATGTGGAGCAAAGAGAAATGAATAAGATAACTGCCTAGTTTCAACATGAACATATTGGAAAGTTGTTCGGAAAGCTATTGTACATAAAGATGGAATAATTTATTTTATAATACAACTTGCGTTGAAGCTTTATTTTTAAATTTTAACAGTTATTTTGTAAATTTAAACAAATTTGGAAAATGTTCGCCTTAAAAACCCATGGGACAAAATGAAACAGAAAATATTTTTGTAATGAAACATTTTATATTTGCTGATTTAAAATATTTTTCATAAATTGAATATGTGCATAAAGGAATAAATGAATTAATAGGGAAATATGAACGAATAAATAAATAAAGGAATAAATGAATTAATATATGATAAAAATACATGAGTGAATAAAATAGAGAAAGAATAAGAAAATAAGGAATAAATGAATGAATGAATAGGGGAATTAAAATAAGTAAAGAAATGTAAGTCAAATTATGAATGAAGAAATAATTATGCGATTTTTTAAATGAATCATAAATGAATAAATAATGACTCGATATCAACTATTTCACTTTACCGTATACACTTTGCCCCGCGTGTGATTGATAAATTGCATCAAGCATTCAAAATCAAAACATGCCTGATATAAACTAAATAAATACTTCACTGGACATCAGCAGTATCATTCATTCTTACTTAAAACTACAAGAGCGTCATCATTTTAGAATGACTAAAAATATTTTTAATAAAACCACGAATTTTTTAACATGTGTATTGAATGTTGAAAATGACTTGTTTTACTTTTTCTGGAAATCTAAACAGCTATTTATTTTTTGATTGAAATCAACGATGTGTTTAGGAACTCAGTTATAAAATATTGCTTATAGGTGGCACAACAAACTAAAAATATGTTACTATTTCACTTTGTCCCGCATTTCACTTTGCCCCACATTCCGCTATTATTCAACTAAATAAAAGTACTTGAATAAGGTTTTATCCTTGTTGAACATAAATCATGGTGTAGCACAAGCTACCCCCCTCCCCCCCGCAATTGGAAATCTGGTGAAACTTCATCTTCATATCTTACAGACTTAAATCTTTACATTTCCTTTGACAAAATGTCGCCCAGAAATTTCGAATTGTTTTTATGCCTGATTTACAATATAGGCAGTAGTCTAATAGGCAGCTTTCCCCTAAATATTTGCAGCAGGGTTACAGTTTAAAGTATCGAAAACACCTGAAAGGTAGCATGGCTGATTGGTATGGCTTAAGACTCGTACCCGGGGAGTCTCGAGTTTAATCCTACTGATCAAAGATCCACTGTCGTCACTAATGGTGACTGGGTGGACGTTAAAAATGAAGTGAATCAATACTCTTGGTGGCTCTGGATCTGGGATTTACTCGGCTTCTGATCTGGATTTAAAATTAAAAAAAAACAGGGCACCAGTGGCGTACATAGCGCCCCCGCAACCCCCGCGGCGCGGGGGGGCGCAAGAGGTTTGAGGGCGCCCGATTCAGAAAAATAGCACTATAAAGGTTACACGGGGAAAATATTTTTTACATTTTAATAGGGGGTGGGGGGGGGGTGCATTTACAAATCTTGCTGGGAGGCGCACCTCAGTCTATGTACGCTACTGCAGGGCACTCTTTAGGGCCCTATCCAACCGGTTAAACTACGTGTTGTGGTAGGTACGGAGACCCTAGAGTGAACTGAAATGAAATGGCACAAATTATGTGTTTTTTATGGTAAATCTAGCACAGGCAAGAACGCTCCAAGTAGAATTTTACCAATCGATAAAAAAAATCTTATTTTTACATTTAAATACAGACTTTTTCAAGTTTTGACGTTAATTTGACAAGGTTCGAAGCCTGAACTGTCTAGATGAAATCCAAACATTAGTTGCCTAACTCCATGTGGGCCTTATCGGGTAAATATTATACAACGACTTCCTTTCTTTACATAAATCAACTTCATCTGACTTAAGTACTACTGTCGCCGACATCTGAACAAGAGGAACAAGGTCAAAATTGAAAAGCCTGAGACATTTACTAAGATACATTAAACTCATTTACTGCCCTTAGTAATAATGTGGAAGGGAACAAATCTACTAAAAGAATATGTTCATTTATTATTCAGATACAATGATTATTCATGCGCTATTTTTGATGAGGATTGATTTTTGTTTAAAACTTTCAGTTAAGTAACTTGAATTTTGCTTAATGAACTTTATGTATGGGTTATTAATCATAAAACTCTCGACAAAATGTTTCATACAAAATCCTTAATGAAGCGTTTTGTCGAAGTTTTGGGTTGTTTCCGTAGACTATTCATTTATAACGTTTGCTTGTGCGAAATGCACTTGAATATTTGTTATCATTTTTTAATGTTATGAAGTTTTATGGGTATTTTGATGAAATACGATCATTAATAACAAATATATATATATATATATATATATATATATATATATATATATATATATATATATATACATGCGTTATTGATTATTTTGCATCTTAAAGTATCTTTAAGGAATATTATTATACCGCATGGTACGATATATTAAGAAATAATTTTTGTCATATTTCAGTTTAAAATATGGGATATGGGCACTAAAAGATTTTTTTGTGCGTCGGTTAAATAACTTAGACATTTTTGTATTGAAAAAAAAAAATACATTCCCATGTATGTACGTACGAAGAAGTAATTTTCAGATGCATATCTTTTAAGAAAAACCTTAATTTTATTATGAACTCTTTGACATTTGTACGCATTGTCAATCTATCTCCAGTTGGTCTCCAGCTTTTTAGAGGAGAAGCTGGAGAAATGACTTTTGACTTGACGGATTTTTATAAGACAATTCCGCAGATAAATAATTTATGAACAAATAAAATACAATCAAAACAGTTAGACGAAAATTTATGTGCAAAGAGAAAATTTTCAAAAACCGACAGAGTACCGGAACTGGATCTCTCCACAAATTCACACCTGGTTCATACATTTTAGTTGGGAGATATCAATGAAAAACATCGATGGGGGCTGGATACATCGACCCCAAAACATCGACCTTATCAAGCATATATATATATATATATATATATATATATATATATATATATATATATATATATATATATATACCGTAAAATGGGGTGTATAGGAACAGCGAGGTCAACCGGAACAAAACTTCCCGACCGTACAAAGAAATTCTTCATAAATATACTATTGGGTATTTTTCGCCATTAATTTTTTTTTTAGAAAGGCAAGATCATAGGAAGTAGGAAAAAATTACTTTTGTCAATCTGGAAACGCTACTGGCTTCTAAGGAGGTCTGCATGTGGAATGCTAGAAAACATCACATTTTCATAGACTGCAAAACTTCATATGCAAGAATAAACCTTCTTATATTTTAAACCTAAGAGTGGTATGCTTCAATTATGCATGTATCTGAACAACAGAATACCACATTAGAATTTACATTTTTTATAAATTGTGTCATAAAAAGGAAGAATTATGAAAAATGCCATAGGAAAAAAAATTGCGGGGTGAATCGGAACACTTTGTTCTGTTGTTCCAATTCAAGCTTATTTGAAGGAAACTGTTTGAAAAATCAAGATTTTGACCTCAATTCTTCTAATCAAGACAAGGACAAGGATTTATTACTGTTTATCCCTTCTCGTGAGCAACTAGAACTTAGAATGACAAAAAGTTGCAGATTTCAAAAGATTTTTTCTCCAGGAGACTTCTTTTTACTTAAAATACGCGGGGAAAAGTCATATAGACTTTATATAGCAAAAGACCAGTACACAGACAGTCATGAATAAGCGTTAAAATCTTTCAGGACAATCTCCAAAACACAGAGATTTCAAGAAACTAAAGAAAAGGCAGAGTTCATCCCAGAAGATACTATGAAAAAACTTAAGCCAAGTCACAATTGCTAGTTTTAAGGACAAGTACATACTTGTGGACGATATGAGTGACTTCAGTTTATGTTAAAGCTTTGTATTTCAATTAAAAAGCATTTCTTAAAATTAATTTGCATTTTTCATAAGTTCAAAATTATTTTGATTTTTGACAAATTATAAACGTTTACTGGTATTGAAATTATACTTTTATTTGACAGTAATTATCTGTTCTTATTCTCCCCCATCAACATTACTCATGTTTGTGAGACCTATTACAGGTTGAATGGAAAAAAATAAAAATTTTAACATGTGTTCCGATTGACCGCTATCAGCGGGGTGATTCGGAACACCCATAATTTCTTATATATTTTAATAATAACCGCTCAAAATGTTTTGTCTTTACTTGGCATATCAAAAGTAAAGCAAGACCGAAGTTTTTACCCAGAAAATCAAATTAAAAAAAAATCTTTTAACTGCTTTTGTTGCAATCAAAGCTGAAAAGTGTTCCGATTCACCCCATTTTACGGTATATATATATATATATTAGCTAATATTTAGAAAAGTGCCAATTTGAGTCCCAAGCGAATTTTTCCTAGTATTTCAATAACTAGTTAAAAAAATAATTTTCCCCAGAAAGAAGATAAGGTTCTGCTTTCATTTCATCTAATAACATCAGAAAAAAAATTTTTTCTTCAGAAAATATTGTTTTTATACATCAAAAATCAGATCGGTAACGTGTCCCAAGTAGCAAAGCTTAGCATGCAAACAGGTCATGCACACTTTCTAACTTCGCAAAAAAATGCACTTGCAAAAGAGAATGTGTTACAGAACTAACTCACACGTTTCAGAATTATAAAAAGCAAAAATCATAGGTTTTAGCCATATATGGGTGATTCTACAAAAATGGACAAATTTGTGTTCCATACTGATTGCTCCTTTTGTTTTTAATTTAATAAAAAACTATTTTGGGAATATTTTTATGCGTCTTTTGTTCTATAATTTCCGTTATCAACAATGTCAATATTTAATTATTATTCATTTAAAAAAATGGATATTAGATTGAAATGTCATCCACATGCCCTGTCCCATAGGTGCCATTTTCACAATCAATGGAATATAGATTAAAAAAAATAATTAATTTTTTTCTCAAGAGTTTTTTATTTATAAATATGAATGTGTGCAAGATGTAAATCACAAAAAAAGCAAAATAATATGAAAATAATATCTCTAAAAGTTAATCTAAACTTTGTCCCAGCGATTATCAGTCATCCACATGTCTAAAAAGTATAGATATTTTTCTCTGAAATGTTATATTTCAAAATCTGGCAACACATCTTAAAACAAAGCATGGAACTTTGTTATTCCTGGATGAGGATTAATTTTGCTGTTCTGCAATTACTTTTTGATAAAAAGCAAGCTAAACTCAACTTTCAAGGCAAGTGTTTTTTATCTTTGTCATTAACATGCCCCACAGAATGCATGTAAAATGTACATGTAAATAAATTTTGACAATGAATAATCCTAAGGCTTACATTTGTGAGTTCTAATTCGAAGTGAAGCCGAAAAATATTCAGATATGACTTTTTAAGAACACAATTACTTGTGTTTTGTCATTCACATGCCCTTTTTCTATTGTCATTCACATGCCCCAATATAAGGCACGTGGATGAATCAAAAGCCAAACTGTGACAGTAGAATGTTTAAAAATTATGTCTAACAGTGTACTGGTTAAAAAATTTCATTAATACACCTATTATGTTTGTTATTCACATACTTACTGTGTTATATTCACATACCCATTGTGTCATCCACATGTCCTTTTTATCATTCACATATGCCTTCAAAAAATAAAAATGCAAAAATACAATAAAATGCAAACATTTAAGCTCAGCTGATATTCTATTTTACTAATGTAACTTATCAAGTGCTTTGCTGATTTTTTTCAGATTTTTAATTTTAAATTAATTTTGTGAAATTTACATGTTAGAAATATTCCCGTATTTGTAGAATCACCCATATATTGAATATTTTTGTTCTTAAAAAATGAAAAGCAATGAGTTTTAGTACAATTGCTTCATTTGTGGTTTGTATGACCTGACAATAGAAGTTAGTAAAATAAGAAAAATTGACACTGCAGAAATTAAGTTAATTAATTTTTATTATTTTATTTATTTATTTATTTTTTGGTGCTTCAATTTCTCATAACTTCGCTAAATAACTAGATAATAACTAGCATGCTAAATTTGAATTTCTGATCAAGAAACTAAATTTCCTGCAACTAATTAAAGAAAAGCAAGCAGCAGAGTTGTGTGTTGAAAAAATTGAAGTTGTGTGTTGTTTCAAAACAACGCACAACTGTGTGTTGTTTGATTATCTTAATTCTATGTTAAAAATGAAAGGAAACGATATCATTTTTAGAGATGTTAACGAAGACTGAAAGCATAAATTCAAATATGTAGCTCATATTAACATCAGATCTGTAACGGCTTAAAAGTGAGTAATCTAAGGAGGGGGTAAATAACTTCCTTGACCTCCCCCCTTTTATTTTCTTGCATTTAGACCCAAATTAGACTTAGAATCCTATATTAATGTTTTTCTGCAAAAAAAACAGAAAACTGCAACTTCAAATTGGCACTTTTCAAAATATTGGCTCATATATTGAAGTATAAGAACTCTAGAAGATGCTCGAATTTGATTGGCAATATGTGTTAAAACTAAGTGATATGGGTGATTGTCGCTTGCCTGGCGACAGCAATTTTTACCCGTCATAAACGCCATTTTTAGTTTCTAATCTTACTGCCATCTACATCACTTTGGCTAAAACTGTACCTGGAAGGCAAAAAAACAAAGCTCTTTGAGGTAAAGATTGAAATAAAACAGAAACTGCGTATGAATCTAGAATAGTTTTAAATATTTTTATACCAGTGCAAGACTATAAAAAGAGAAAAAAATGTCGGATAATCTTGGAAATAGTCAAAATGAATATTTCGTTGTTCAGTGCAATTGTGCATATATTACTTTGGGCATATGAACGATCTTAAGAAAATGAACACAATTCATTCAGGGATAACTAATATCGAACATATGTGGTTGAAATTTAAGTGAGTTTGCTTATCTTCTCTATGGGAAGTAACAAGCATGAGGAAGCTATTAGGTGTCTACACTGTAAAAAAGAATTGTTTTTGCAGTATAATACAGCTAATTTTGTAGTATTCCACTTTTAATTTCCACATTTTTACAACATTACTTATTTATATATAAGAAAGCATAGTTAAAAGTATTGATGTCAAACACAAATAACTTTAACAATGTTTTGCAATTACTTGTAGTTCGATTTTAATATTTTCGTATTATTTGAAGTTTTTCCACCGTTTGGAGTTCTCACAAAACGAAATAATACCGATATTTATCAAAAACTTTCTAAATGGACACATTATATGCAAATCAAATTGGGTAGCTCAAGACGCGCTTGCATCAAAACTTGTGAAAATTAATTAAAATAAATTTATGTTTAGAATTTAGACAATAATGCTGCAAAGTTTGAAAATAAATTTTCAAGCTGGTCACAGCAGAATTAATAAAACAGATCAACAACTGATGTTGAAAATATTTAGTTGGTTTCTGAAGCAATTTAGATGGAAATAAATTAATTCGCATTCTTTCTACTAAAGTTATAATTTACATTTGTATTCACAATTCGTTCTTCTTCCGAGCAACTTTCGTCGTAGTGTTTAAATACCGCAAAATGACTGCATTTTTATGAAATATGTTTTGAAAGTCATCTGGGTTTTGTGTATCTGCTTACTACAGGAAAATTTAGAATTATATGTTGTGTTAGTAATTTCCAAGCGCAATAAAGACAATCTTAAAGCCTTTCTTTGGATAAATGTCTTACAATAATATATCTGATGAATCTTGCTTCAGGCATATACTGTTATATTAATTCATTTTTATTGGTAACACTTTTAAAATATGTGGCTGTCTTAGAGTCATTTAAATCGAATGAGGTTTTTAAAAATGTAAGACACGTGTCACATTTTTATCGAGGCTGCCTGCAGGAGGGGGAGGGGGGTCATTCATGGCGCAGATTTCGCCATTGAAGTTTTAGCGATCTAGTTTCAGAGGATGTGTAATCTTATTTGGGGGAGGGGGGTGCTTTTAGAGCTGTGGTATGTAACATTTGAGTCGTATACACCATTGTTATTGAGAGGGATTGGTTCCATTAGTTGTAATACATCTTTTCATCAGCTTTTGCTTAAAAAGGGTTTAACTATAGGGCTGTGAGCTATTTTGCCACTATTCCTATGATTTTTTTGTCGACATTTTTGCTTAACCTGATTAGTTATATCCTTCTAACTTTGAGAAGTCAGACCAACACTAGCATTTTAGATTTAAATTTGCAGAAAAATTCCTAGCTATCATATGTCTTTACTTATCAAAGATTTCAATTAAAAACTTCAAACATTAGTGTTTTTTGGCAATTTTTGTTGTGAAAACAGAAGTGCACATTTAAAAAATTAGTACCAAGAGAAAGATCTAGTTTTCTGCATATGATGGAATTTGCTTAGAACTTCTAAGAAATTTAGAGCTGGAATTGCAAAACATTTTTCAGCAAATTTGTCAAAAAAATCTAAGTTTTTATTCATGCCACTTCTACATATGTCATTGTTGGCCGAAAAGAAAAGAAAGCTTAATAATTTGAAATTTTGATATGTTGCCAATTTTTATTTCTTAACAAAAAAATCACCCGCAATTATTGCATGACATAAGAAAGACTTTTTAAAAATATATTAAGGTTTTCCTTTTAATTCTGCATTTGTGACTAGTAAAGTTTATTTTACTAGGTGTGGTTATAGTCAGGGATCCCTGATAGAGATTTTTCTGTTTATTACTATCAAGCTAATTTTTCGTGAGTAGCTTCATTTTAAAGAGACGCCCAACTTTTCCTCTTACAACAATTCTCGATTGTGGTAGCTAACAGGGGTAGCAGTGATCAAATGTGTCGATTCTATGAGTCTCAAAAACTTATCACCAACTGTGACTTTTTTTATTAAATCGTAAGATAATTATTAACATTGTTAAAAAACATATTTGTCCTACAAGGTGTATGGTTTGATCAAAGAGTCCCCCTCCTCCCAACATGTATCGATTACGAGGTCATTAAAAGTAATTACTAACAACCCAAGTTTTTTCCTACTGATTAGTTAATATGTATGTAATTTAACAGTCACATTGTCCTACAAATTGTGTGGTACGTTATCCCAGTCCTACGATCAGAAATTGTTAGAACCACTAGACCACTTTTTTTATTACTAACTGTAGGACAAAAATATTACATTATAGGTCGGTATATTCTCTATCCAAATTAACCATTGTCCTACAAGAAAACAGGTAGGTATCACGAGTCCGACACGAATTGTAAATTTCGCTTTCTCTTTGGAATAAGTGAAAGCATCTGTTTAAGTTTTACTAATTTTGTTTTCCAGTTACATTATTTGTGTATTGTCTTTGCATTCATAAAATACAATTAATCTTCATCAGATTTTTCATCATCAGATTCTTGAATCATCATCTCTTCACTAATCTCACTTTCATCTTCATCTTCTTCATTTTCGTCATTAGTGATATCTGACTCTGTAATAACATTTGAAAAATAAAGAAATTGCCTATTAATTAATTAATAAACGAATAAAAATAAAAAGATTATTAATAGGGTACCTTGTGAGTCAGAAGATAGTTCTTCAAAGGATGGACTTTGGGGACCATCAAACCAATAGTATTCGTATTTGCCGTCAATTATCGTCCATCCATAATTTTCCGGCAACTTTGTGGGTCACCGCATGTGTGCACTGCACCATACGTTACAGATAAATACAGTTCGCTTAATTTGTTGCAGTAGTTCTTGCTTTGTAGGCGGCAAACTCGAAGGATCATATCCTACGATTTTCTTTAAAAAAATTTCTTCTTTTTCATTTTTCGCTTTATAGCCATTTTCAAACAATTCGTATCTACCTTTGTTGATGTCATTTTTCGTTTTTAATAAAGATACTCTACATACGTACTCTTCAATGCTTCGAACTAACTCATTCGATGTTGTTAATGATGGATGTTTACTTCGCAGGAGTTGAATAAAAGCCTCTTGAAAATTTTTATTTTTCTTTAAAATGCTGAAAGGTCTCCCTTTTCCTTTACGAAAGAAAGCAGGATTGTAGTCAATTCCCGTAAAACTATGGCCGTCAAAATGTAGGATTTTTGCAAAACAAATTGCACAAAAATCACTCCATTATTATTTTGGAGCATAAAAAAAAATCTTGACATTTGTTGTTAGAAGACAAACACGCGGTCGAATGAAACTTTTTTTGCACGGTTATGGTCGACATTTACGGAGAATATATAATATGCTCTGGGCTGCGTACTGGCAAGGCTCAGCTATAATGCCAAATTAAGGAAAGTATATTTATTTTTACTTGTATTAATTTAAAATGTGTGTTCAAATGAAGTACCACAATAACGTACAACGAAATTTGAAGGACAATGTGACTGTTAAATCAAATTAATATTAACTAAGCAAAAATTTAAAAATCAGGTAATTTTTAATGATTCTTGATGATCTCGTAATCGATACATGCAGATAGAAGGGGACTCTTTGCTCAAACCAAACATTTTGTAGGAAGAATATTTTTTCCACTTATGTTAATAATTTCCTTAATATTTAAAAAAAAATCAAGAGTTAGTATTAAATTCTTGAGAACCATTAAATCGACATATTTTACCCCTGCTACCGCTGTTAGCTACCACAATCCTGAATTTCGTTTATGAAATTGTCGGGTGTCTCATTGAAACGGCGCAATTTAAGAAGATTCAGCTTGGTGCTGATTAGTTTTTCATCAGGGTACTACATTTTTAGAACGTAGGACCGGGAAAACGTACCATGCAACTTATAGGACAATATGACTTTTAAATTATATACATATTAACTGAGAAATAGGAAAAAACTCAGCCGGTTAGTAATCACTTTGATGACCTCGTAATCGATACATGTTGGGAGGAGGGGGACTCTTTGATCAAACCATACACTTTGTAGGACAAATATTTTTTTAAACTATGTTAATAATTATCTTACGATTGAATTAAAAAAGCCACAGTTAGTGCTAAGTTTATGAGACCCATAAAATAGACACATTTGATCCCTGCTACCTCTGTTAGCTACCACAATCGAGAATTGTTATAAGAGGAAAAGTTGGGCGTTTCATTAAAACGAAGCTATTCAAGAAGTTTCAGCTTGATAGTAATTATTTTTTCATCAGGCATATGTACTACATTTTTAGATCGTAGGACCGGGATAACGTACCACACAATTCGTAGGACAATGTAACTGTTAAATTATGTACATATTAAGTAAGCAGTAGAAAAAAACTTGGGTTGTTAGTAATTACTTTTAATGACCACGTAATCGATACATGTTGGGAGGAGGGGGACTCTTTGATCAAACCATACACCTTGTAGGACAAATATGTTTTTTAACAATGTTAATAATTATCTTACGATTTAATTAAAAAAGTCACGGTTAGTGATAAGTTTTTGAGACTCATAGAATCGACACATTTGATCCCTGCTACCCCTGTTAGCTACCACAATCGAGAATTGTTGTAAGAGGAAAAGTTGGGCGTTTCTTTAAAATGAAGCTACTCACGAAAAATTAGCTTGATAGTAATAAACAGAAAAATCTGTATCAGGGATCCCTGACTATTAGCTCTTTCGTTTCCTTGTTTTTCAAGTCAAGAACGAAAAACAAATTAATCTATGTAAATGTTAGATGTCTTCTGTTCCATGAAATTTATGTGAAAATGAGGTCAGCAATCACTGTAAGCATTTTATTTAACTATCAGTTTAATGTTACTACTTACTCACACTTCAATAATATACTATTCAGTTATTTCTAACACAAAGAATAAATCTCACAAATAAGAGTCATAGTAACAGATAAATTATTTTAGAAACTTGCATAATCGTGATTTTTAATAAAATTTGGTGAAATTGCATTGCCTGAAAATCTATTTGCAATATATTTGTTATACAAGAACTTTCGGAGATGATCTCCCAGAAACAGAATGGTGGATAAGATCTTATTTCCTTAAAATATTCCACAATAGTAAAATTTCATTTCGCCGAAAATTGAAAAGAAGATTTTCTTTTAAACCAATTTTTCTGGTCGTAAAAAAGCTAGCATATACTTTCAAACAATATTTGAGCCCATAATCTTCAGAACAAGTCCGAGGAAAAAAATTATTTTTCAAACATTTCAATTTAGCTGTGCTGGATAAATAAATTCAATTTGCTTTAAAATTGGATGCAAACATCTTTAGTACGGATTGTTATCTCATCATAGTAATTACTTTCCATGGCCATCATTTTAAAAAGGATAACAATTTGTTGGTAAACATATGAAACAGTATGTAAATCTCAGAAGGTAAATTTGATAAGAGGGTAGAAAGGGGTAGAGTCTGCTGGGG
This sequence comes from Uloborus plumipes, assembly GCA_038373865.1. Lineage (NCBI taxonomy): Eukaryota > Metazoa > Arthropoda > Arachnida > Araneae > Uloboridae > Uloborus > Uloborus plumipes. The sequence continues at coordinate 9,595 of JAXGGA010018055.1, read as the reverse complement.
TAGCGAGAAATAATATTTTAATGCAGCAAAAGATCACCCCCCCCCCCTTTTTTTTTTGGCTGATTTGAAAGATAAAATTTTGTGCATTGTATCCAGACAACAAGCTCTGAGAGTAATTGTGTATTTAAAATTTGAGTTTATGACTGTTTGCTGGTTAATGGAATGATGTTTTCATTCACCCTAAAGTGCTTTCAATACCCCAGAAGGCCTACAATATGCAAAATCACTTCAGAACAGCAATCCGTCTACCCTTTTCTCGTCTTTTGTAAATGTGTTGCTGTGCTGTTAATGGTTGCTTACCCAATAAACGGGTCCCTGTGGTACATGTGTGTACTGTGGAAGTTGGGCCGTGGTGGCCCGATCGGTAAAGCATCGGACTCGTGTCTGGAGGGACCCGGGTTCGATCCCAGCCAAACAAAGATCCACCGTCTTGATTAATGGTGGCTGGGAGGCGTTAAAATGTCGTGGTCACAAAGTCCTCCAGATGAAACGATACCTCTGGGGGTGCTGGGCCTAGGGTTTGCTCGACCCTATGCTCTGGTTCAAAATTAAGAACAGAGCGCTCTTCAGGGCCCTACCCAGGTTAAACCACGAATGCTGTGGTAGGTACGGGGGACCCTGGAGTGTGAAATGAAATGAAATGTACTGTGGAAGTCGGACTTCACACCAAATGACAGTACAGTTAGAAAAGTGCAACCTTTCATGACAACAACATCGTGAAGTCAGCGTGACGTTTGCGTGACGTTAGCCTATGAAAAACGAGCTAGATAAAACGTCACAACCTATTTGGCGAATTAGAGGTGATCACTGACTGCTTGTGAGCTCTTATTAGCTCCGCCCGTAGTGACGTTCAGTGTCAAGTTAAGTTGCATTCTAACAACGTTATTGTAAATTAATAAATGTATCAATATGTATCAATGCACATAATATAGTTTCATCATAAGCGTTTTATCCAAAAGATTTTTTTTTCTTCAATTGTGTTCAAAGTTAATTAAAGTTAGTGATACACACTTTTTCTAAAAGGAACGAATTGGGTTAAAATATTAAAAAACTAAACTAAAATCATGTTCTATCGCATACATTATACTGTTAGTTTAGAATAAAAGTGTGGTGGATACATAACGTAATGAAACTTCAATGAACACTCTACGAAAAATCGCTAAGTCCAGCGCCTCCCCCTCCCCCGATTTGACGAAGAAAACTAAATGGAATCGCCCGGCCGCGCAAAGAGAAGCAGCAGTTTTTGGCAAAGGAGAACGAAGACAGGATGTATCTGACGCACCCCCAATTTACGAGCACAGGGGAATTCGGACTCCTCCCACGACGGGAAGAAAAAGGTCACGGTTGCAGGGAAGGGCTGTGATGAGCCTGGATGAAATCAATTAAGGAGAGAAAAAGCAGCTAAAAAGAAGACATAGGGGGATCTGGCAAGGGAGGTGAAGGAAAGAAGTAAAGTGAAGCCAAACGACACACAACAGGAGATATAAGGAGCTGCACCACAGATTGCGAGGCGCTTCTTCTGATTCTTTTAAAAGATTTTGGTAGAGATTGTGAGGACCAGTCGATTTTGTGAACGGATATGGGGCCAGTTTTGTGTGTCTCTGGATATTAAAATTTTGAGCACCAATTCTGGTACCCAATCATCCGAGGTGTGATGTACAGCATCAACGACTTAAAGATATTGTTGGTACAAAGATGAAGGAGATTGTAAAGAACCAGAAATGTTGTTAATAACCAATGAATAAACCTGAGTGTACACCCCCATACGGTGAGTTTGTTTTTTTTTGATGATGTATTCTTGCATTTTCTGAACGCCGAGCCAGAGTATTTCACTCCAATGCAATGTACAGTTGTTTTTTTTTATGTCGTGTTTAATTGCGGAATGTAAGTGAGCAATTTTTACTGTTCGAGAATTTAACTTTATAATTTGTTTTTTTTCATCTAGTCTTATTATAATGTTTTGTGGATTTTTAAACACTAACGATCACGCGGCCTAATGTAATCATTTTCCAAATTTAATGTCATTTGCTCACTGCTTTCCAGATGAGGTTGTTTTTCGTTAGAAATTGGAGCAATGCTTGAGGCTATTTTCTTTTCCTTTTCAGCAGAATATTTATCTTTTTTTCTTTCAGCAGAATTAATTGGGAATTTCAGTTTTTAATTATGTTTTAAATTATGTTAGGAGGTAAATTATTGAAGATTATAGAATGGATGATTATGACATTTTAATTAACTTTTTAACTTATTACACCACAGTTGGGAAGAATGTGGTGGGTACATGACTTCATGAAACTTCACTGAACACTCTACGAAAATTCGCTAAGTCCAGCGCCTCTCCCTTCCCCGATTTGACGAAGAAAACTAAATGGAATCGTCCGGCCGCGCAAAGAGAAGCAGCAGTTTTTGGCAAAGGAGAACGAAGACAGGATGTATCTGACGCACCCCCAATTTACGAGCACAGGGGAATTCGGACTCCTCCCACGACGGGAAGAAAAAGGTCACGGTTGCAGGGAAGGGCTGTGATGAGCCTGGATGAAATCAATTAAGGAGAGAAAAAGCAGCTAAAAAGAAGACATAGGGGGATCTGGCAAGGGAGGTGAAGGAAAGAAGTAAAGTGAAGCCAAACGACACACAACAGGAGATATAAGGAGCTGCACCACAGATTGCGAGGCGCTTCTTCTGATTCTTTTAAAAGATTTTGGTAGAGATTGTGAGGACCAGTCGATTTTGTGAACGGATATGGGGCCAGTTTTGTGTGTCTCTGGATATTAAAATTTTGAGCACCAATTCTGGTACCCAATCATCCGAGGTGTGATGTACAGCATCAACGACTTAAAGATATTGTTGGTACAAAGATGAAGGAGATTGTAAAGAACCAGAAATGTTGTTAATAACCAATGAATAAACCTGAGTGTACACCCCCATACGGTGAGTTTGTTTTTTTTTGATGATGTATTCTTGCATTTTCTGAACGCCGAGCCAGAGTATTTCACTCCAATGCAATGTACAGTTGTTTTTTTTTATGTCGTGTTTAATTGCGGAATGTAAGTGAGCAATTTTTACTGTTCGAGAATTTAACTTTATAATTTGTTTTTTTTCATCTAGTCTTATTATAATGTTTTGTGGATTTTTAAACACTAACGATCACGCGGCCTAATGTAATCATTTTCCAAATTTAATGTCATTTGCTCACTGCTTTCCAGATGAGGTTGTTTTTCGTTAGAAATTGGAGCAATGCTTGAGGCTATTTTCTTTTCCTTTTCAGCAGAATATTTATCTTTTTTTCTTTCAGCAGAATTAATTGGGAATTTCAGTTTTTAATTATGTTTTAAATTATGTTAGGAGGTAAATTATTGAAGATTATAGAATGGATGATTATGACATTTTAATTAACTTTTTAACTTATTACACCACAGTTGGATCCTGGTCACGGCACCAACTGTGGTGTAATAAGTTAAAAAGTTAATTAAAATGTCATAATCATCCATTCTATAATCTTCAATAATTTACCTCCTAACATAATTTAAAACATAATTAAAAACTGAAATTCCCAATTAATTCTGCTGAAAGAAAAAAAGATAAATATTCTGCTGAAAAGGAAAAGAAAATAGCCTCAAGCATTGCTCCAATTTCTAACGAAAAACAACCTCATCTGGAAAGCAGTGAGCAAATGACATTAAATTTGGAAAATGATTACATTAGGCCGCGTGATCGTTAGTGTTTAAAAATCCACAAAACATTATAATAAGACTAGATGAAAAAAAACAAATTATAAAGTTAAATTCTCGAACAGTAAAAATTGCTCACTTACATTCCGCAATTAAACACGACATAAAAAAAAACAACTGTACATTGCATTGGAGTGAAATACTCTGGCTCGGCGTTCAGAAAATGCAAGAATACATCATCAAAAAAAAACAAACTCACCGTATGGGGGTGTACACTCAGGTTTATTCATTGGTTATTAACAACATTTCTGGTTCTTTACAATCTCCTTCATCTTTGTACCAACAATATCTTTAAGTCGTTGATGCTGTACATCACACCTCGGATGATTGGGTACCAGAATTGGTGCTCAAAATTTTAATATCCAGAGACACACAAAACTGGCCCCATATCCGTTCACAAAATCGACTGGTCCTCACAATCTCTACCAAAATCTTTTAAAAGAATCAGAAGAAGCGCCTCGCAATCTGTGGTGCAGCTCCTTATATCTCCTGTTGTGTGTCGTTTGGCTTCACTTTACTTCTTTCCTTCACCTCCCTTGCCAGATCCCCCTATGTCTTCTTTTTAGCTGCTTTTTCTCTCCTTAATTGATTTCATCCAGGCTCATCACAGCCCTTCCCTGCAACCGTGACCTTTTTCTTCCCGTCGTGGGAGGAGTCCGAATTCCCCTGTGCTCGTAAATTGGGGGTGCGTCAGATACATCCTGTCTTCGTTCTCCTTTGCCAAAAACTGCTGCTTCTCTTTGCGCGGCCGGACGATTCCATTTAGTTTTCTTCGTCAAATCGGGGAAGGGAGAGGCGCTGGACTTAGCGAATTTTCGTAGAGTGTTCAGTGAAGTTTCATGAAGTCATGTACCCACCACAGCTATAATAAAAACAAAAAAAAGCGTTTTAAAGATAATTTTATGTTCTTTAATTTATTAATTGACATTTTTTCTCGCAAGTAAATAGTTTTTGAGATATAAGACGAAAACTGAAAAAACACCCATAAAACACCAGGTGGCGCTGCGAGCTCCCCCCTCACCACTGGGGACTTTTAGTATGTTCATCAGGAGCCCTTCCTGTACCTGTGTGGCCAATTTTTAAAACTGCATGTTTTAGTGTTTTTTCAAATCCTTTATTGACTAGACTATTAAGTAGGGTAAGGACATTGGAGGGTTTATTTATAAGCGATCTGCACCCACGGAAACTTTTAAGCAACCCTCATGATTCAGCGTCTTTGATGGAATTGGAAAGGCTGAGAAATTTTGACACTGCTCAATAAAAATTACCCAAATAATGTTTCATACTTTTTACTTCCTTTTACGTAGTAAAGGAAGTATTATGATCACGAAAAAAATTTCACTCAAATTTCGGTCTAAATTTTGACTTTGCTCACCCCTGAATGAATGTCGCGTAGTTTTTTCGACCTGTCAGCACGTGCATATGTACCTAACAACATACAAACAGCCGAAAAATCAATTTCGACCACCCCCGAGTAAATTACGACGAGTTTTCTCGTGACGTCTGTATGTACGTATGTGCGGATGTATGTGCGGGTGTATGTGCGGATGTATGTGCGTATGTGGCTCGCATAACTCAAAAACTATATGCCGTAGAAACTTCTAGCTTGGTATGTAGGCTCTGAGGGGGGTCTAGTTGTGCACCTCCCTTTGTGATTGCATTCGAATGTTCCCAAAGGGGTCTTTTACCCCTTTTTGGGGTAAATCAATGTTAATTTCAATACAGACTCAAGTGATATGAACTGGCGCCACTACTTGGCGACATGTCGCCAAGCTTTTGGTCGCCAAGCGTTTGACGCCAACTTGGCGATATATCGCCAAGTTGGCGACAAATTTGGCAAAAAAATTATTTTTTGAATTTGGGTTCAACTTGGCGCTATTGGCGATATTTTGCGAAAAATTCACTGAATGATATTAAAATCGGCAATATTTAGAAAATTAACCATTGTAAAATATTTTTTTGCTTTGTTTCGTGGCAGATTAGGGGAGTAAATATTTGAATTGTCACCTTGCTCACTCCAAGCACTTTTTTTAACACTTAAGGCAACTACTAAGAAATTTACACGTAAAAGGAAGTAGTGTGGGGTCCATACCAGATTTTTTGTTATGTACATTTAATTTTGTAATGAATATTCATTTGCTAATATACAGTGGAGTAAAATAAAAAAGTTTTAAAAACCTGTAACCCGACTACAAAAAAGCTCTAAAAAGTAAGAAATAATAACAAGTTTAAAAAACTATAACCCGACTAAAAAAAAAAAAAGCACTGAAAGGTAAGAAACAAGGCAGGTGCTATTTAATATCGTCGTCTTATTAAATAAAATAAGACGTTTGATATCTTAGCTATACCTGTTTATTTAGTTCTACGACTTGAAACCTCTGCCAGTTCCACATTAACAACATAATTCAATTCAAATGCTGTAGTCGTGCGTTGTCAACTACAGAAAGCAAGCATTTAAACTTGATACACAAGCAAACATATTAGTTTGATCTATATATATACAAGAATGGTAAATTAGGTTATAATGTTAATCTATCAAATTGTTTTTCTGTAGTTGTCAACGCACGACTACAGCATTTGAATTGAATTATGTTGTTAATGTGGAACTTGCAGAGGTTTTAAGTCGTAGAACTAAATAAACAGGTATAGCTAAGATATCAAACGTCTTATTTTATTTAATAAGACGATGATATTAAATAGCACCTGCCTTGTTTCTTACCTTTCAGTGCTTTTTTTTTTTTAGTCGGGTTATAGTTTTTTAAACTTGTTATTATTATATTCTTCAATTTTTATTTCTTCTCTTGTGCATTACACACGCATTTTAACATTTGAATTAATTCAGAACTTAAATTTATTTCTCACTCCTCTACAGGCAACAAGTATGAAAAATAAACAAATAACAGCCTATTATTACGGGTTTCTTGTTCATCTATCCCTCCCAATTCCCTCCTTAAATCCCCAAAATGTGTCTTCATATTCAAGTAAGAATCTACAAAAGGAGCGAAGCACTGGATTCACAAAAGCTAACCTGATTATCTTTATTATCTCAAAAGCAGAGAGCAAACAACTGCTTGACAATGCAGATTAGAGCAGGATCTCATTAACAATGGGAGTGCTCTAAATTTCTGAGCGCGGAGATTTTATTTGTGTAATACGCTCTGTGATTCATAACATATTTACATGAAAATAAAAGCTGGCAAGTCTTTGGGGTTGTTTTCAGAAAGTAAATTGTGGACTTCCCTGAGAGATTAATAAATGGTAAAATAACCCATTTATTACAAGTCTAGTTAACATTAGGTTACCACACTAAAAAATGAATGTTGTTTTTAGAGTATAATACAGCTGATTTTATGGTAATAAACTGTAAAAATTGCTAATTTTACCGTGATAAACTAAAATTGCTAATTTTACAGTTTATTACTGTGCATTTTATAGTTTGAAACTGGAACCTCTGCTGCCAGTATTATACTGTTGCTTTTAGTATAATGCAGCTGATTTTATGGTAATAAACCATAAAAATGCTCATTTTACAGTTATAAATCGTAAAATTGTTAGTTTTACAGAAAGTAATAAAGTGTAGAACAGCTAGTTTTAGTTTTAAACTGGAACCTTTGCTGCCAGTATTACGCTGTAAAAACAACAGTTTATTTTTTGCACTATGCCTGTATATACCATTACTAGTACCTGGTCGCCACTTCCTCTGTACTAGAAAGCAACTTAACTTGACACTGAACGTCACTACGGGCGGTGCCTATAAGAGCTTACAAGCAGTCAGCGATCTCCTCTAATTCACCAAGTAGGCTGTGACGTTTTATCTAGCTCGTTTTTCATAGGCTAACGTCACGCAAACATCTCTCTGACGTCACAATGTTGCTGTCAAGAAGCGTTGCATTGTAGTATAGTCACGCCTGCGTCATTGTGACTGATGTGTTTTTTTTTTCTGTTCTGTTGTTCTTTTGCCCCTCTGCTATGGGAAAGATGAATGTTATTGGCTTACGAGGAGCAACGGCGGATGAAGAAATGTTCCAAGGGAGGTGCGATTGTTTTTTTTTTTTTTTTTCTGCTTGCCCTCTTTTTTTACTTTCTTCTATATCTAATATATAGAAGAAAGTATTGGTTTCGTGAAAATTTTCGAATGTCGAATTTTGACGGATTTGCACGTTTTGAGGTGCACTGAGTCCATTTCGACCATTTTTGGAAAATGTCTGTCTGTCTGTGTGTCTGTCTGTGTGTGAGTCTGTATGTGTGTGACCAGTTTTTGTGGCCGCGCTAGAGCAAAAACTACTGAATGAAATCGAACAAAAATTTTTGCACATATGTACCACCATGTGAACTGGTGCACCTGACTTTTTTTAGCGAATTCCTCCAAGGGGGGTGGAGCAATCGCACGTGTTCTGCGCGGGGGTGATTGCTATATCTCAGGAAGTAACCGGCGGAATCAAACGAAAATTGGTCCATAGGTAGACCCTATTGAGTACAGGTGCTGATTCAATTTGTGTGTCAATATCTCAAAGGGGGTGGAGCAATCAAAAGTGCTTATTTTGTCATTGCACCTACTGTATCTCGGGAAATATTGCTGCGATTTGAATGAAATTTGGAATAACACTAACCCAATATGGAAGCAAGCATCGATTAAATTTTGGCGCCAATCGCCCCAGGGGGAGGGTGGGGTGATTTTTGCGCTTAGTCAACAATGCGAAAAATTAATTCATTAAAAAATCGCTTTCACGCTATTTAATTACCAAAACAGCTGAAAACTTTCAATGATTTGAAATTTTTAACTGTTGCCAATTTCTTTTTACTAACAAATAAAATGTTTGCAATTTATCTAAACAAGGCTTTTGCAATGATTTCCAATTTCGCTCATTGATTCTGCATTTGCAGGGTTATTACGATAATTGGGAAATTGGAGCTGTCTCCAATTACTCGGGCGAGTACGTATTTTATTTTGTAACCGGAATTCATAAGATAGATATAGAAGAAAGTTTCGTGACGGCCACGACAGCTAGTTACCACATATCTTGGTTAACACATTTTTATCACAAATGTTCTTCAATTTCGAAAAAATTCTAGATCAGTGCCCCGAATTCCAACCATTTCCCAAAGTATCATCGAAGGTCATCTAAAATTGCCTTTTTTGAACTTCAAAGTCGAAAAACGGCTGGAGAAGAATCCCTAAAGGGAAAGGCGATCGCTCCCATCGCCCCTCCCTTGTATCCATCCTTGACAAGGAGGGTGGACTTCTAACTTGAAAAACTCATTATTTAATTCTTATGCACGAATGGGACTCCACAAGACAGATCTGTAATACAAGAGAACCCATTTCATATCTATAGTTCCCTATTGTGGCTCTTTCCCTTTGTTGACAGTTTGACGTTAATAGTACAGTAGGGCTGCTTTATGTTTAGGTTAATAGTACTGCCATCCGTGATTATTTTAGACATAAAGTCACAAATTTATTTTAAAAACTTTTTTTTACAAGAACCACCTTTTTTGTGTTACATACTTTGTGCGTTCTTTAACACTCGGTGCACAAATATGTTTTTCTACAGGAAATAATAGTTTGGGCAGCATAAGGTTCGGAAGTTTTGCACAGCGTTCAATTTTGTGGCAACAAGATTTTTTTACGACAAAACTGGTTTGTACGTAAAATAACCTAACTTTCGATAGTTATTCACTACTGTAATAACTACTGTTATCACAGTTATTTAACTACTGTTATTCAAATTTACGAGAAAAAGATGAAATTTTTCATTATATTTTATTAGTCACAAATGTTTTCGTTGATTAAAGCCAATATTAAGTCCTGCATGTTTATTTTTCTCCATTACATAACATTTTACTTCCTACCATAGTAAATATTCCAT
>JAXGGA010018054.1:0-17500 GCA_038373865.1 Uloborus plumipes | reverse complement strand
GATACATTTTAGAAAAAAAATTAGTATTTTTTTTTATTTTTTATTTTTTAACATACTTTTGAAACGATCAATAAATTTCAGAATTAGCTCTCTCAGACAGAATTTCCATCGGAGAAAGGAAAAGATGTTGCCCAAAGTTAAAGTATTGTAGTAAAATTATTCACACTATCTATACATTCAGAAAAAAAAACATAATACTTAGAAAAAATTATATTCTTATTATATGAAATAAAGCAATGTAATATTGTATAAGCAAATATTAAATTATGGTTGTTAAAATTTAAAATAAGAATACGCTTAAGTAATAACAGAAAAGTATGCATCGTTCAGATAAAACAGTAAATATTAGTGAACACTGCATGAGGCTCTAAAAGGGTGGAACTAAACATAATGTAAAATATTAACTTGTACTTTTAGAAGAATGATAAACACTTAAAAAGAAACAAACTAAATGATTTTTCTAAGAACAAACTAAAAGATTTCGATTCATTAAATACTTATATCCAGTAAAAAAGTAAAAGAGAAAGTTCGAAACAAATCAATGTAATAGAAATATATTAGTCATATTTTCCGAATACATAAAAAATACCCACAACAATGTATCTATTCTCCTTATAACTTGAAAAATGAGTTTTGCTTTTTAAAATATATCTGCAGCATTAAGCAAGAGTGGAGAAAAAGGAATTTTCAGCATCTTTCGGAAGTTTTTCATGTATGAATGACATAGGTTTGCCTCGTCGGCAATTTCGCATTCCTTGACCTCAAAGATAGTATATAACTCAAAACAAAGGGAAATAAAATCAAAACGTGAGGTTTTAGTTATTTTAAAAAATATAGAAAACGTATATACTTTATATGTTTTTTCCTGTCGGAATGTACGGTGGATGATCAGTAAAAAATCTTTCTTTCACAAATTGAAAATAGCGGAAAACGTAACTTTGTATGCACTGAAAAAAATTGATATGTTGTTTTTAAAGTACAATACAGCAAATTTTACAGTAATAAACTGTAAAATTGCTAATTGTACAGTAGTAAACTGAATTGTTAGTTTACAGTAATAACCTGTAAAATTACTAGTTTCACAGTTTATTACAGTGCATTTTACAGTTTTGAACTGGAACCTCTGCTGCCAGTATTATACTGTTGTTGTTGCAGTATAATACAGCTCATTTTGTGGTAAAATTGCTAATTTTACAGTAGGAAATTGTAAAATTGCTAGTTTTACAGTTTAACACTACTTTTAGTGCTTGAAACTGGAACCTTTGTTGCCATTATTACACTATAAAAACATCGTTTTTTAGTTATTTAGCATGATATAATTTATACCTTGTTTAGATAAATTGCATGAACCCTTGTTTGTTCAGAATAAAGCAATCCGGGAAACTCAATGTCCGAATAAACCGAGTGATATGGGTGAACAGTAAAACAAATGCTAAACTATGCAGGCTTAGCGTTTTTTAAGTTCAAAAAAAAAAAAAACATAGCTTTATAGCAAAATTACATAGAATTGTTTAGAAGACACTAAAAATCTATACATTTTTTACATCATCCTCTTGCATAGAAATATTCTTTTTAGCTTTAGTAGTTAGACGATGTCACTCCAAGTAAGCCATGATGTCTTTTAGGTAACTGAAGGTTTTGATGTTACATTTTTGAAATTACACCCTGGACAATGGTAAGCAATGGATACAGGTAAGCAAATAAGACTTGGTACATCAAAAATTAAACGTCATTAGAGCAATTTCATATGCTCACTAACGAAAAAACAAAAAAAAACACAAGAGATACAACAACTACAACGATAAAACGTTGAACTGTAATTACTCACAATGTCAGTTTTGTCACATAACCCCTTCATCTCCCAAGCTTTTCAACTATCCGAATTTATTTTATAATCTATGCATGGACTGTAGCTTAAATCATAGTTCAAAAAGCCGAATAGGCTGGATAACGGAATTTTACTTTATTTACGTTTTTTCATTTTTTTATGTGCGTATCAAATTTTAAATAAATTCTTCAATTTTAATCCGGATAATCCTATGATTAATATAAATCAGCTTTTTTGTGATATGAATTATTGAAATTTAAAATTAGTAAGAAATTGCGGTTAAAAGTGGAAAAGATTTCTGACAATCACAGCAGTCCGTTGCTCATTTTGTGTCAAACCCCAACAAATACCGGTAAAGTCTAAAGGGAATAGTTACCTACCAAACATAATTAAAAGGACCTCTTCCTTAATATTTTTTTTTTAGTCCAAGACGTTTGAATGTAACAATATTTTAATTTCATAGCACTTTCACTTATTATCAAATTACTTTTGTCTTTAAGTTTAGAAAATATCATAATTTTGTCACAAATACATAAATAAAGATTTAAATTTGTATAAATGCACTTGTTATAAACATTGGATCTGGTCCAAAAAAGTAACTAAAACATATACCTAGCTAATGTCTGAAAATGAAATACTGATTAATTTTTTATTTCAAACTACAAACTTATTTTAATTATGTTCCCAAGCTCTTCCAACAAAAACAAAAAAAAGCCTTGAATGAGGTTTTCAATAAGTTAGTAAGAGAAATCGAATTCCATTATTTTTCTGACTTGGCACCCTCTAGCATTAAAATAAGAAATTGAGAATTTCCAAAGCAAAATCGAAGTTTGCAGATTGCTTTTCATTTTGGAGTGAAGAATGTGGAATGACCTGAAGCTAAGACACGCAGAAGAAAAAAGTATAGCACATACTTCGAAGCACGTAAATTAAAACAAGAGTTTCGTTCTAGCATGTTTTAAACAAAATTAAAGTTTTAACTGTTTTTTAAAAGTTGGTTGAAAAGTCAATTTTGTTGATTATGTTTATTCCTACTTTTTTTTACATTGCTACAGCAAGGTAAAATGCAATTTACTTAGCAATTTGCAAGAAACATAAATAATACTTTAACACTTGTATCGAAAATTACTATACATTTTAAAAATCGCTTAAAAAATTGTTTTTACTGCCTAAATTATAGCAAATTAAGTTAAACCCTTAAAAAATAGAAATTAAAAATTAAGTTTTAACTTCAGTTTTGAATATGAAGTTTTGAAAAATGTATAAATTTCATAGTATGCAAATTTACTATCCAACTATCGGCCAACTTGAGAAATTCTTGATGTACAAAATACTAAGTATGTTTCAACAAGTAACACCTAAATCAGTATTTTAAATTATACAAAATACATATAACATATTTGTATGCTCAATTTAAAAAAAAAGAAATCTTTATACAATTCTGAAAATGATATCCGTAGTTTAGTAACTTGCCAAATTTACCCTTTTTAGCCTACTTTCCCGTTAAAAATAAAAGAAAGACGAAAAAAGTATTAAAAGTGGCTTAATGCATCTAAAAACTATCGCCAAGTCAAAAAAATATCGCCAAGTTGAAAAAAAAAACGCCAAGTTGAAAAAATATCACCAAGTCCAAAAAATATCGCCAAGTTAAAAAAATAAAAAGGTAAAATGAATATCGAAAAATTAAAAATTTGAAAGTGGGGTATTGAGACGGGGAATTTGTGTGTCGGTCCGTCGGTCGGTCGTTCGGTCGGTCCCCCCCCCCCCTAATAACTTTTGAATGAACATTCCGATTTTGACAAACTTTTTTTTGATGGAAAGATCTCGGCGAGTACAGCTCATTCCCATATTTGATTTTTCGATTTGAACAATTTTTGGTTCAACTTTGAACCGTTCAAACAACCTGTCCCTTTTGAGTGAACAGTCCGATTTGAACAAACTTTTTTTTGTTCGAAAGATCTTATCAAGGATACTTCATTCCCGTATTTACAATTCCGATTTGAACAGTTTTTCGTTCAACATTGAACCGCTCAAAGCAAGCTGTCACCCCTAATAACTTTTGAGTGAACAGACCGATTTAAATAAACTTTGTTTTTGTTCCAATGATCTCAGCAAGGATACTTCATTACCGTATTCAAATTTTCAATTTGAACATTTTTTCGTTCAACATTGAACCGTTAAAGCAACCTTTCCCCACCTAATAACTTTTGAGTGAACCGTCCGAATGGAAAAAACTTTTTTTTGTTTGAAAGATCTCGGAGAGGCTCGTTCCCATATTTCGCTTTTTGATTTGAACCATTTTTCGTTCAATATTGAACCGTTCAGAAAAAAAATTTCACATTAGCACCTACGGGGAATTTCAGTTGAATGTTGATCCTGATAAAATCGGATTTCCTTCAAACTAACATTGTAAGAAAATGGTTTTGATAAATAATATTTGTAAAGTACTTTTCTGAATAATCTTCTGTGAGGACCCTGATTCCGACTCCGCAAACATGGCGGAAATGCAGGCTCAGAAAAAAAAATGACTGACTGCGTAGACGATTTTTTGTTTATTTATTCATTTGTTTTATTTCATTTATTATTGTTATTTTTTTTCTTTTTGTTTTGGCAGACAATTTTTTTTGTAACAAAAATTTTTCATTCACGAGGACATTTTATTCTTTATTTATATTTAACTACTGGCAACGGATTAAAAGTGAATTTCGAGACATTTTATTAACGCACGAGGTTTTTTTCTTTTTTTTTTCTTTGTTTGATAAAATGTGTTTTGATGCTCTTTGTACTTTTATTTATTTATTTATTTATTTTGAAACGATTATTTTTGAACGATTGAGGATTTTTTCTACGGAAGAACTGTAACAGTTACATTCTTTAAAAGGTGCGACAAAACTTTATTTATTCGTTTATTTACTTTTACGTGTCTATTTCATCTGATGCGAGGGGTATATTTTGCTTTTAGAAATCAGCTTTAAGTGCTAAAAAGGTATGCTTGACATAATTTTCAGTCTCAGATAATCAAGAGAATAATGATCAGATGCTAGAATGCCGATGTCGATGTACGGGAAAGTAGGCTCGTTTAGTTCTTGACAAAACTTCTTGTTTCTTAATAACAATGGAATTTCTTGACTTCCAAAATTCAGTGTCATCCTGAAAGTTTTTAATACTGTAAACGCTGGCTACTTTGGCCCAAACTGAAAAAATATAACATTCCGTGCTAACCTCTAGGAAGTATTTTTAATCGCTCTTAATACAAGTAAAGCATTAATACTTTGTAGCCCAATTGTATTTGGAGCAGTAACGTTTTTTTTTCTAGAAATTATCTAAGAACCAAAAAAAAAAAAAACTTGTCCGTTGGATGTCCCAATCCTATAGTTAAAACTGAAAGGTAATATTTCAAAAACCTATTTTTAGTAATACTACATAAATTTCTCAATTAATATCTAAAATATAAAAATGCAAATATATCTTTTTTTATGAAATAAGGTCTAATTACGTATTTCTGAAACTTAAAAGTGTCATGTAAGTTTTGTCCGGAGTTTTTTTTAAACAGTCCCCTACCACAAATTCAATGCTGCAATAGAAAAAATACGTTAATCTTGCAAATATTTCTTGGCATGAAGTTTAAAGTAATCAGTGTGAATTCGCGGAAATAGCTGAGAACGGCCACTTTTTTTAGTTTGAGAGCCGTATTTGTTATTAAAGTATGCATGTGGGTCGTGGCAAAAACAGTCCTCTGAGAAGTGATTTTATTAGTGTTAATTAGTTTCATCATGAAACATATTAGTTATGTCCGCAATTTGTGCCTAACTTTATATATACTTTCGTAACCAAACATGTTCCAACTAATTTGCAGAAATTACGCAACAAAGTGCAAATACACAGTTCTGATAAATCATGATAGAGACTTACACGATAGATCCTCCTATCATGACTATCATGATAAGAGTATCATGATTTATCAGAAAAACACAAACTTCAATTGGCCCTCTTTTGAATCAAAGTAATAGATTCATTTAATGAGCAATATTAAAATTTTTATTCGAACATTTCAAAAACAAATAATAGGACAGATTCTGTATGAAAAATTACTAGTTTACAGAGAATCGCCCATAACAAGCAGTTCGATAGCTCTGCACAAGAAGCAGCATTAGTGGTTCTGTTTACTTTTTGCTATTTTTATAATGGGTGAAAATAGTTATATATCTGCTAAGAGTATGATAAGTTCCTATTTATAACCATCATTTAACACTTCATAAAATAATATTTTGTATATCTCATTATCATTAGGGGGTTTTGTTTAAAAAATTTTCAATACCTCCCCTAACCCTCAAAAATACGATCTATTTTGACACAGCATAAAACTTGAAAAAATCGATCGAAAGGATTTGAGACAAAAAAGTCTTAATCTTAACTTTAAAAAAAAAAATAAGAAGAAAAACTTAACTCTTATCAAAAGATGAAGAGAGTGATTACAACCCCAATTTATCAGGTCACAGTGACAGGGTTTTCACTACGAAAGTTGAAAAGGAGCTTGTTTGTTGTTCTGCAGAACGAGACCCACCAACTTCTTTGAAGTATTTTAGAAATTTCTTTTGAAAAGATTAGGGAATTTCGTTACTGCAGGGGGCTCAGGCTTCAGAGATAGCTGTTAAAGTGAGAGATTAATAAAGTTGTTTAACCTTTAAAACTAATGAAAAGTTGGCTGTGCTCCGACGGTAGTTTGTGAGACAATAAAGGCCTTTACACCCATTTAAATTAAAGAAAATTATGTATATTTGTTTCTCAAACTTTACACAAAGTGTAATTTCCTTTCAAAAAAATACATTTCTGTATGAATGCAGGTCTTTTTCCTTGGCACTAGTTTGGCATGGAATTATTTTAAATAAGAAAAACCTCCTTAGTCAAAGTTGTCCGAACTCAAGGATAACCTTGGCTCGTAAGATACGTCCTTCGGAGCCGAAAAATCATCATATAAATACTAGAAAAAATTACCTTTGTGCTTAAAAATAAAAGCAAATAATACAACGCTTAAAAATCCCAATCGTGTAGGAAGATGCAAACATGAGTTTCGGCTTTACAAGGGATCCCCTTTTTTAAAGCACAAAATGGGCGTTTATGGATGTAAAGACAGCCAACAAAAGGTTTGTCTGTATAGTAGGACAAAAGAAAATTGCATTCTTGAAAGTACCTGTCTATTCGAAAAAGCACGCCGCTTCTCTTTTAGCAGTTTTTTTATCACTTTTTTAAATCCTTACACAAGAATTTTTGCAAAGTAGAGAACAGGATCATGTTGGTTTATTTATAATAAATTCTCAAAAACCATCATCTACTCAACTTTCAGCTACCGATATTTACAATTGAAGGGCTTTTCATTTCACATTTCACACCTCCAGGGTCCCCCGTACCTACCACAGCTTCGTGGTTTAACCGGGATAGGGCCCTGAAGGGCGCTCTGTTCTTAATTTTGAACCAGAACCTAGGGTCGAGCAAACCCTAGACCCAGCACCCCCAGAGGTATCGTTTCACTTGGAGGACTTTGTGACCACGACATTTTTAACGCCTCCCAGCCACCATTAATCAAGACGGTGGATCTTTGATCGGCTGGGATCGAACCCGGGTCCCTCCGGACACGAGTCCGATGCCTTACCGATCGGGCCACCACGGCCCTAATTGAAGGGCTTGGAGGACGAAGGGGCTAAGTTACATTCTTAAAAAATGAACACTACTATGGTAAGCAATGGATACAGGTAAGCAAATAATACTTGGTACATCAAACAGTAGATGTCAATAAACCAATTTCATACGCACACTAACGACAAAACCAGAAAACAAAAAAGTTGCAACAACTGCAACAACAAAACTTTGACCTTTAATTACTCGCACTTTCTGTTTTGTCACATAATATCTTCATCTCCCTAGATCTTCAATTATAACACAATTATTAAATCAGTGTTTACGAATAACATTAAATTATACAAACAAAACCTAAACTAAGCCTTTTTTAGCTTGATAAACTTTGTGTCTTTTACAAATTAAATAAATATTTACATCGATCCATTCGAAAGCGACTTTATCCCCTTCATTTTCGCAATGAAAAAAATATATGCGTCTGAGAGGCATGACAAAAATGTAGACCGTCTGGAGCTAAGCTCGAGAAAATGTACGAAAAGGATAGTTATGAAGGGGTAATATATAGGTTTACAGGAACTTTCATAAGCACTATATGTCCATGTCCAGGAAACATTCAGAAGTCTGCCAGGGTAATGTGACATCCATCATGTCGTCTACGCGAAGATTTTTTTTTTCTTCCCAATGTTAGTTTTAAGCAAATAACTAGTCTTTGGGAGATGGTTATGTTTTGTTTTTGATTTTGCATGGCACTGAGATGTTGGTTTTCTGTATTTGAGGTGCTATGGAAAATATACGCATTAGAGTATGTATGCTGAATAAAGTATACATGTTTACAAAATTGTCAGCAAAAAAAAAAAAAAAACGGAGTCTGTAAAAAATAAAAAAAACATCAGCTGAGAAACTTTAGAGTGTCTATGTGCACTAATAAAACCTACAAATTTAAAGTGTCGTATTTCAGACTTCGTTTAAAGTATGCTTTATTGAGTAATAATTAAAAAATAAAGTGAGGCTGCTTTTTCAACACCATTTTTTTCTTATGAAAAAATGATATCACAATCAAGAAGAAATCTAACGACATTCAACTCAATACTGCATTTCAAAATTGTTACTTCTTTACAACAAAGCAAAGAAATATTCCGCTATTTAAAAATGCACTGCTCAAAACAATTAGGGGAGCACATGGTTTTAACAAAATTATGCAAAGATGTATACCAATAATTAACATAAAATTAATCTTTCTTAATTTAAAGCCTACCAGGAAACGGAAGAAGAGAATTTTATGAACAAATTTAAGTTAATGAGGCCAAAAACAAGAAAAAGAAGATAAGTGCGGAAATTGGGATGTTGCAGAAGCGTCCGTTTTATTGCCGCAACTGCGAAATTCGATTGCGCAGTAGTTTTTTTACATTTTTTTTTAAACACAAGGTTACTTGACAATGTCTCAACAACGTGATTTACCGGAATCCATGCCATGGCGTGTTATAGGCAGGCTGGAATCCGGGCAAACACAACGTAGTGTCGCGGATGATGTTGGAGTTGTCAGAAGTGTTGCAAGGCTGTCGAATCGATTCCAAGAAACAGAAAATGTTAAACATCAATAAGGGCAAGGTCAGCCACGCGCCACTACAGCAACTGATGACCAGTATGTACGGTTAACAGCTCGTCGAAATAGAATAGAAAATGCTAAGCATCTGCGAAAACAGTTGCTCTTGGCAATAGGACGAAGCGTGTCCAGTCAAACAATACGTAAAGGGCTTCATGAGGGAGGCTAATGGTCTGCCTTTTGTTGACCCCACGCCACTGTGTGGACCAAAGAAGACGGACTGCAGAACATCGAAATTGGGAGCAACATAGTTGGAGTCAAGTGCTGTTTACAGAGAGGTTGAAATTCAGTCTGGAGAGTGACAATGGACTTGTTCTGGTATGGAGGGACAGGGGCACTCGAAATAACCCCGCATTCGTTCGTGAAAGGTCACAAATCAGATGAGCTGGTTTTATGGTATGCGGTAGAATCAGCATAGGCTAACATACTGACCTGCATATCATTTGGAATGACACTTTGACGGGCCTAAGGTATGCAGACGAGATACTGAGATATCATGTCATCCCTCACGCTTTAGCTATTGGATATTCCTTTGTTTTTCAAAACGATATTGCTCGACCGCAGAGAGCTCGTCTGGTGGTGAACATGCTTGAAGCTGAAAAAATACAGCGTATGGAATGGCCAGCGTGCTCTATTGACCTGAATACAATCAATCATGTTTGGGACATGCTCGGACAATGCATTGCTGAGTGACAAAGGTCGTCTGTTACTGTCCGAGACTTGGAGATTGCACTTCTTGAGGAGTGGAACAGTACTTCTCAAATTCAGACACATAAGCTTATCGCATCCATGCCAAACAGGTGTGCAGCAGTCTTAGCTGTTCAAAGAGACCACACGCCTTATTAAAACACATGCAACATGTCTAAACAGTACCTTTTTTTCATCTTTTACATGTAACCAAAATGTTGCCTAAAACCACCTTGCTCCCCTAATTGTTTTGAGCAGTGTATATATACATTTTTTCTCTTTTTTTTTGAAAGTGTCAAGCGTTTACCATATGTTAAACCCATATCTCAGCTCCAATTACAAAAGATTACTTTCTTACTATACACAGGGTCATTCCATAGAAAGTGGGACATTCAAGTCATTTTTCAAAACAAATTTTTTTGGATAATTTTTATTTGATTTTGTCAAAAATATGTTAAATTCTATTGGCAACAGTGCTTTTTTTCAGATAGCTTAAATTAATTACTAGGAAAAAAAAGTAATATTGAAAGAATTTTTGTTATGCGTAACCTGAGTTACCAACAATTTGTAACCTGAGTTACTGAGTGAATAAATAATGAAAAAAAAACTCTATGTAGTTGTTTACATTCAAACGTAAGTTTTGAAGTAGCTTAGAATCTATAGATTTATGTACAATACTTTGTATCAATCAAAAATTTTAACAAGATCAGAATTTCAAGTTCTTAGTGAACTAAGTTCCTAAATAAGTTAAAAGTAGTTTAAAATAAAAAAAAATCAATAACATTTCCAAAACATTTTTTTTTCATTAGAATAAGTGTTAAACCAGGCACAAGTGTATCAAATGTAACCTGAGTTACCATGGAATGACCCCACACTATATTTTCGATGTACCTGAATTTCGATGTATTTCTAATAAGCCAAGGGTAGAGTCATGCATTGACCTATCAAGTAATTCCCATCTATACTCACGTACTTTACATCTGTCCACACTTTTTAGAGATGAAGTATTGCTGATAAGAAATAATGTAGCAGTATGATATAGATCTTGTAAAATTAAATAATACTGAGGAATCAGTATAGTTCAAATCGTCGTCATAATTTAAATTTTGAGTACAAATTGCAAAAACAATCTCTCTCTCTCTCTCTCTCTTTCTCTGAATTTCCGAAGATAATTAGCACCAAGCATATTCACGATTGATGGTAATTAGTTTTTCAGAGGAGCAATTACTGGGGCTTGTGATTTTACCTCAGCCAAGCAATTTTAACCTTAACATTCTGCACATATTTAATAATACAATCGTTATTCATTGTTAATTATGAGATAAAACATTATTCGGAAGCTAACAGCGAATACAATATGAATATAACGATTTAAAAATGATAATAATTAGATGTTTTTTCTTTTTTTTTTTCTTTTTTTGTTGAACAATTGTACCAAAAAAAAGTTTTTTAACTTTGTTTCTTTAATAACAATGAATGATTCTAAATTCTGATGGTCTCATCATTCTTTCCAAACATTTTATAAGAAGTTATCAATAAAGTGAATTTTGGTCAAAGTTTTGTTAGTAACAACGTAACCATTTCTTTTGAACAAAGCGATGTCACGTACTTTCAATCCAATTGAGACAAATATTTTTTGTGAAACATAAAATAGATTTAATAAGAAAAATCCTCTATAACCCACATTATCCAATTCGTGGTGATTTAAAGTATTTATTTTCATTCATTTTCTTATTCATTTTTTTATTTACTTACGAATGTTTTATTTACCTACTTATTTATTCCCATTTGACATGATATGTACAGAATTTTAATTTCATATAGACACATAATTATCTAATATAGACATAGGTCATGTGCTAAAAATTCTGCTTTTACATTTTTAAGCAATGTGAGAAAAAAAGATTTATAGTTACTTAGAAACACAAGCAAGCAATATGCATTGCAAGTGTGCATTTTAACTAGTTAGATTATTTAATATATACGTCTGGACCAGGGATAAGTAACTATTTCCACTGAAAAGCATAACTAAATGTTAACCTTCAGAAAAAAGTAATACAGAGATAATCTTTGAGAGTTATTGTTTTGTATTTAATATTGTTATATTTCATACTAGAGTTACCCGCGGCTTTGCCCGTGGTAAAATGTTTACTGCTGTCGCTGTATCCATAATGCACGGATTGAAAAAACAAAACACAAGAAGTATAATGCGAAACTGAAGTGCAAGTTAATCAGAAAAAAATATCTGCCTTGTCCCCGCAAAATTGCAATGTTTAAGCTCTAAAACTGCGAATACGAAAACGTTCTCGATTGGCGAGATTTACCATGCTTAACAGAGACTTTTTCTTTTCTTTTTTTTTTCAGTTATTTTCTACTAGCAAAAATACATGGCGTTGCCTGGGTCAGTAATAATATTGAGAAACAATTTATATACTCACCTTTGTTTTTTTTTTCCCCTGAACTGAAAGAACTCAAAACACACCGCTTTGACGATTCTTAAAATGTCGCCAAATTTTTGCTTAACTGTTTTGGGATAGCTAAGATAATTTTGCTCCCCTCCTTACTGTATGAAAATACATTAATAGTCTAGTAAACGAAGGTCAAAATTAGGGTGAAAAAAACAAAAAAACATGCAGTTTTGCAAATTGGCATACAGGTACAGGAAGGTTTCCTGATGAACATACTAAAAGTCCCCAGTGGTGAGGGGGGAGCTCGCAGCGCCACCTGGTGTTTTATGGGTGTTTTTTCAGTTTTCGTCTTATATCTCAAAAACTATTTACTTGCGAGAAAAAATGTCAGTTAGTGAATTAAAGATCATAAAGTTATCTTTAAAACGCTTTTTTAGTTTTTATTATAGCTATAATAGTTGCCGAGATATTGAGCTTCAAAGTTGGTTAATTTTTGGAAAACCAACTATTTTTTCCATCTTTTCTATTTTTGGAGCCGCCTCAGTGATTAATTTGATATGATTCTTTTCTTTTTTCGACCTGAAGTAGTACAGGTCATTAAGGCGATTTGATTTCTTGAAACGGGGAGGCAGGTTGGGGAGGAAGGAGGCGAGGAATGAAGGAAGACCAAAATATGTGCTAGTTCACTATTTTTCCCTCAACCATAGTTCAGCAAACGAAGGCCCTAAGTAAGGGTGAAAAAATAATAATATAGTTTTAAAAATTGGCACACAGGTACAGGAAGGTCTCCTGATGAACATACTAAAAGTCCCCGGTGGTGAGGGGAGCTCGCAGCGCCACCTGGTGTTTTATGGGTGATTTTTCAATTTTCGTCTTTTATCTCAAAAACTATTGACTTGCGAGAAAAAAAATCAATTAATAAATTAAAGAGCATAAAATTATCTTTAAAACGCTTTTTTTGTTTTTATTAGAGCTATAATAGTTGCCGAGATATTGAACTTCAAAGTTTGTCATTTTTTGAGAAAACGACTATTTTTCCCCTCTTTTCTATTTTTGGAGCCGCCACAGTGATTAATTTGATATTATTCTTTTCTTTTTTCGACCTGAAGTAGTGCAGGTCATTAAGGTGATTTGATTTCTTGAAACGGGGAAGCAGGTTGGGGAGGAAGGAGGGGTGGAATGAAGGGAAGAAAAAACTATGTGCAAGTGTACTTTTCACTATTTTTCCCTCTAGCATAGTTCAGCAAACGAAGGCCCAAAATAAGGGCGAAAAAATAATAATATAGTTTTAAAAATTGGCACACACGTGCAAAACGGGCTTTTGATGAACGTTCTAAAAGTCCTCGGTGGTAGGGGGTAAGCTCGCAGCGCTACCAGGGATTTTGGGTGCGTTTTTTTTCAGTTTTCGTCTTATATCCCAAAAACTATGCATTCGCCAGCAAAATCATCAATTGGTAAATTAAAGAACATAAAAATACCTTTAAAGAGAATAAAGAATAAATTAGTATTTTATAACTGAAATAGATGGAATAGACTTGACATTTAAGTTCTAAACTCGTGAGATTTTGAAAACCTATCTTTTCTTTTCTTCTTTCTTTATTTTTTGGGACTGCAAAAGGCATATCAATCACTTTTTTTCTTAAATTTCGATAGTGCTGTGCTATTTAAGTCAACTAAGGTCCAAGAAGACCTTAAATCATGTTATAAATAAAACGTATACCCTTCTGCAAAAAGGATAAATAATAAAAATAATGATAAAAAAGTCCAAACATTGAAAAAATAGAATAATGCAAATAAAATAACGAAAGTGAACAGATGTAGAATAAATATAAACTAACATGAAAATGACATTGTACTCAAGTTAAATGGATACTTTCGTCGTCTGACTGTTCATCTAATGCGATATCCAATTTTGAACCGTTAAGGCAAATACCCTGGCAGTTTAAGCAAGCAATGCTGCAGTTTATCCTTGATTTTCTGCAGCCGCATCTTGCACCACATCCTTTTGTGCATGAACAAAAAATCATGGAGAGAATGGAGTCAGGAGCAGGAAGCCTTGAAGTTGTTATAAGTTTCCATGATGTACCTGCTTTTTTCCATCCCCAGGCATCGGGTGGAAGTAATCTCCCCAACCACTTTTGAATCTGGTGATAAACTCTTATAGAATGAAATTTTGCGGCATCTTCAGTAGGTGGGAAGGAAGCAAGATCAGGTTTTATTTTTCTTGCTGCTCTCTGAAAAGATATAAATCTCTGTTTATTCAGAGAAGTTATATTTACTGGAGCCCCATATAAGGCTAAGAAAAATTATTGGCCTGCCTCCGCTACCTGCTCTGGGGTAGAAAGGGGATTTGAGAACACTTCCGGAACGTAGCTCAATGATTGATTTTTTTGTAACATCTTTATGAATTTGGCTTTGCCTTTGTTATATGCAGCTGATGTTGTGTCACAGCCGGAGAAAGCATGGAGGAAGAGAATTTGATCTTTGAACTTGCAAGTGTTTTGTAATTCTTGTGAATAAAAAATTTTGATGTTCACTTTATCTTTGCCTGGTTTGAAGAAAAAAATATTATTATTACTTGGAGTCAAAGCTATTAATAAAACATTTTGAGCCTTCGTTTGCTGAACTATGGTAGAGGGAAAAATAGTGAAAAGTACACTTGCACATAGTTTTTTCTTCCCTTCATTCCTCGCCTCCTTCCTCCCCAACCTGCTTCCCCGTTTCAAGAAATCAAATCACCTTAATGACCTGCACTATTTCAGGTCGAAAAAAGAAAAGAATAATATCAAATTAATCACTGTGGTGGCTCCAAAAATAGAAAAGAGTTGAAAAATAGTCGTTTTCTCAAAAAATGACAAACTTTGAAGTTCAATATCTCGGCAACTATTATAGCTATAATAAAAACAAAAAAAGCGTTTTAAAGACAATTTTATGCTCTTTAATTTATTACTTGATTTTTTTTCTCGCAAGTCAATAGTTTCTGAGATATAAGACGAAAATTGAAAAATCACCCATAAAACACCAGGTGGCGCTGCGAGCTCCCCCTCACCACCGGGGACTTTTAGTATGTTCATCAGGAGACCTTCCTGTACCTGTGTGCCAATTTTTAAAACTATATTATTATTTTTTCACCCTTACTTAGGGCCTTCGTTTGCTGAACTATGGTTGAGGGAAAAATAGTGAACTAGCACATATTTTGGTCGTCCTTCATTCCTCACCTCCTTCCTCCCCAACCTGCCTCCCCGTTTCAAGAAATCAAATCGCCTTAATGACCTGTACTACTTCAGGTCGAAAAAAGAAAAGAATCATATCAAATTAATCACTGAGGCGGCTCCAAAAATAGAAAAGATGGAAAAAATAGTTGGTTTTTCAAAAATTAACCAACTTTGAAGCTCAATATCTCGGCAACTATTATAGCTATAATAAAAACTAAAAAAGCGTTTTAAAGATAATTTTATGCTCTTTAATTTATTAATTGACATTTTTCCTCGCAAGTCAATAGTTTTTGAGATATAAGACAAAAATTGAAAAATCACCCATAAAGCACCAGGTGGCGCTGCGAGCTCCCCCCTCACCACTGGGGACTTTTAGTATGTTCATCAGGAGCCCTTCCTGTACCTGCGTGGCCAATTTTTAAAACTGCATGTTTTAGTGTTTTTTCAAATCCTTTATTGACTAGACTATAAGTATTATTATGTCACTAATTTTTGTCACAGAGAAATAGTCATCAAATGCTGAGATACTTTTGCTGACCATAAGATCACGTGAAAAGTTTTTGTCATAAATGATTTCGAAATTAATAGGGAACATTGAGCAATTATTTGTGCAAAAATGCAAATTAATGGTAATTTTAGTCTTGTTTAAGGATTTTATTAATTTAATATGTAGATTACTTTACTTTTTGACATAATTTTAAAAAGGTTTTTAACGGATACATACGGAATCGGAAAACAAAAGAAAAAAAAAAACAACTTTTCAGATGTGGGAGTATTATATTGATGATTGAGATTTTGCCGCAGTCGATAAATATCGGACAATAATCGTTTTATTTTGATTACGTCGTGTAAAAAGTAAAGTATTATTACGTAGTCTTAGGTACAAAAACTGGCGTCCGTTGAAAAAACCGCCGAGAATCTCTGTTAAAATCTTGCAGCAGATTTGGCAAAATTCCTGTTCAATCGGATACTAAGAAACTGCCCTATTGTAAGTAACCTGAGATAGTGACCAATCATTTCGAAAAAATTTAAGAAATGCCGTTAAGTTGTATTTAAAGCTCCATCAAATTGGAAAATAATGAACCTAATCCATTTATTAGTTGCCAATCTCTTCTAGCGGTTACGTTACCGATACTCTAAAACACATGTTTACAAAACTCGAGAAAATAATTGACGCAGTGAACAATCTACTAATAAAGAAATACAATTTATTTTACAAAATAATATTTGCACGTTTTGAAGCACAATAAAAACACATTGCTTACGGATAAATATTCTACTTACAACTAAGACTACAAAACGTTTTAAGTACAAATCACGATAAGCTCGTTAGAGAGCGGGCGCGAGCGTTTCCAATGTCTGTGTAAAAGCCTGGATATTAACCATGAAGCTGAAAAAAAGTACTTTTTGATTTGACTTGAGAAAAGCCTTGAACATTTTATGCGAAAAGTGGAAATGATACACGCAATTCTAGCTATCGACGGGAGTTCAGATCTGAATTAGTTTGTTGAAAGCCTTCGCGGATTTATGTGAAAAATGTATCTTAAATTGGAATGAAAAAAGCGCTACTAGAGCATTTTTTAACATAGGGACTAGGCGACACTAATGTCGCCTAGTGAAGAAAATTTGTCGCCTAGAAAATGCAAAACAGAGTCACTGGGCGACATTGTAAAATCCAACATTTGGTCACTCCTAGTTTTCGTTAACGGAATTCTTTCTTAACACGTTGACTGCCAAGCTACGAGATAACTCGTGGTATGTGAACTTAGCTGTTGAGTCCACTTCGAGTTAGCTTGTAGTTCCTGGATTTTCCGTTTTCATGCATATTCGAGCGCAGTCATACTCGGGCAAAAGTAGAGATATTTGACTTCGGTGAAGGTACCATAAAATCCTAACGCTCTCATCACATGTAGATTGGCTTTAGCCCAACTCCTAATCTAGGATATGCTTCGTAGCTTGGCAGTCAACGTGTTAAGGAAAAGGATATAACATGTAAAATAAATAAACAACAAGCAAAAGTTTTACTACTGTCTAAATTTTTTTCGTGCGACCTCCGCTGCATCTGCGCACGCGCCAAGTCTCTTCGGACTTTCTTCAAATAGGGGGGAAAAACAAAACCGAAGGA
>JAXGGA010018053.1:0-22916 GCA_038373865.1 Uloborus plumipes | reverse complement strand
AAAAAAAAAGACATCGACGTCGAAAAGAATCCTGAGATGACAACTGGGTCATAAACGGAAGCAGAATTATGAAACATGTGGAAGGAAACGAATATCCCCCCAGAGATCCAATTTTTATTAAACCCCAACGCCAAGCGATGTAACATCGCTACAAACAGAAAACCTTTTTTCTTCACCAGGGATGAAACAATCTCCCGAGATGCGGTATTAAGTGAGGTGTCCGATGTTATGCGTGTTTATTTCTGTCGATACATGGGTGAACGAGCAGTTGATGAAGTTGACAAGGCGCGATGAAGAAGGAAATAAAAGTTCAAGTTGGGGGGGGGGGGGAGAAAAGAAAAAACACTTTTAACGTTTCAATCTTTCCTTCTCAGGTAAAGCAAATAGATCAGTTGTGAAAGGATCATAATAGGATTTAGAATGGCTTTTTTCTTGGAAAAGGAAATTGCTGTAAATTTTATCAACGCCGTTTAGGAAAGTGAGAGACTTTTTTCTATACTGTAAAAAAAATGTATGTTGTTTTTACAGTGTAATACTGGCAGCCGAGGTTCCAATTTAAAACTGTAATATGCACAGTAATAAACTGTAAAACTAGCAATTTTACAGTTTATTGCAGTAAAATTTAGCTGTATGATACTATAAAAACAATAGGATTATACTGGCAGCAGTGGTTCCAGTTTAAAACTGTAAAATGCACGGTAATAAACTAAAATTAGCAATTTGACAGTTTATCACAGTAAAATTAGTAATTTTTACAGTTTATTACCATAAAATTAGCTGTATTATACTGCAGAAACAACATTCATTTTTCTACAGTCTCCGTTTTTGTTGTAACGGACATGAATACCACTTTTGCGCGTTAGTTTGCTTTTAATAAGGATAGACAAGAAGTAATTATGTAATGAGAAATTTCATCGTTACGTGCGTGACAAGAAAACTCAATAGTTTCATCAACATTTTGTTATAGATCTTAATAATTTAACTAAAAACACACTTTTTTATGTTTACATTTGATGCAAAGATGCTCCTGACACAGTCATGTTCTGGTTAAATAATTTTGTTATTTAAAATTTGATTTATTTATATGCGTCAACGTGTGGAACATCCAAAATAAAATTCTTATGAATGGGATTTACGAATTGGTTAATTTTTTTCTCTATTAATTTAGCACTGACGGAACAAATTGTAGATTTTCAAAGCTAAGGTTGAAATGTAAATGAAATATACCTCACTTAATGAGAAATAATAATTTAAACCATTGAAAAAAATATGTAGTGAGACATTCCATGAAAAGCAGCCATTTTGTCCTGTCATATTTCATTAAAAAGAAATAGGCAATGACGTCATTTCTTCCTTAAAAAAATCCATATATATACATATGATTTCTTAGGTAAATTTTTTTTGTTCCATTACCCAATATGCAAAATACTCTAATAAAAATTTCAAAAAGTTTCCCTTCTAATAAATTTCAAAACTGAAAAATTTATATGTAATGCAAAAAAGTTTTTAAAATCTAATAATAATTTCTATGAGCTTGGTTCGTATGAAAAAATATGAAATAAAATGAGTACATGATTTCTCCTTTAAACCACAGAAAAATAGTAGCTGCTGTCAATATCATTGTAATTGCGTAATTCTAAAGACGCCCATAAAACTTAAACAAAAAAAAAAATTAAGAGAAGAAATTGTCTGGCGTAAGCAGTCAGTGTCTTAACCACTACACCACTCTGTCGTCCCTTTTGAAAGCCTTACACTAAAATAATTTAAATGTGACAGATAAATACTTGTAGTATAATAAGAAGTATTCTAATGATAACTAATAGAAACTGGCATTAGATAATTTTTTTTAATTACTGAGCTTTTTTTCCTTGCCTGTCAACATTGGATAACGATTGCGTGAATAAAGGCTTAGTTGTATTTAAAATCTGCTAAAAAAGGCTTCAATTCTAGTTCTATGTAGCATGGAAGTTCCAAGAAAGTTCCATCAGACACAGAAAAATTCACCCTTTCTTTTAGTACTAAATTTTTAAATGTTCAAGTATGTCTTTACTGTAGAAATCGCGAGGAAACGCTAGTTTTTAAGACTTTTATTTAATATTTTCATTAATTAATGCTACACAAAGATGAGGCTTAGCTAAGGACATTTTTGGTTTACTCTCGTTTCGAACGAAAAAAGAAATATCAGAATTGGTTCATCCGCTTAGGTGCAACAGTGCTACAAACGTATACACAGATACACACATACACAATTACGCACATGTATAACTTATAACTCCCTTCCTTGTTGTGTGTGGATTGAAAATGAAGCCCCTTTCAATTAAAGCTTGTCTGAAACAAACAAGTTCATCGTCCTAATGCTTCGGCTATCTAGTTGTCTCTTGATTCGTTTTTTTAACTCATCAATTCAAAAGCTTTGTTTAGTTTTTTACCTGCTATTTTATTTATCAAAATAATGTGGTTTTTCTTATTAAGAATGATAATATCAGTGTTGTTTTAGCTCAAAAAAAAGTTTGGTCTCAAAAAAAATGAAGGATTTTATTTCTTTACAATTCTTTTTGAGAATGGGGTATTTATGCATGTTTTCACTCATTTGGATTATTTTTGGAAAAAAAAGAAGGTGGGAGGGAATTTTGAAAGTACTAATGATGTCAGGAGTTAAATTTTCAAAGCAATATTAGAGCAAAATAGATTAAGGCAAAATTATTCCACACTTCTTAAAGTATGGTACCACACGACTTATTTATCTCTCTCTTTTTCTTTCTTTCTTTTTTTCTCTTTGATAAAGAGTCGTCTAGAGATATATGGATGTTCCCGGCAAAATTTTTCGCGCCCATACCGACACCAATCAATGCGCCATGGCAAGAGTCCAAGCTCCGCCATCTTGCGAGCGAATGGAATTCTGGGGAGTTTTGGGGTTCCTAATGACGGCAGGTATTGGACGGGGACTACTGCCGAGATTTCCAAACTGGGACTGCAGTGTACTGCTAAAATTTGGGGAAAAAACTTTGCGCCGTAATTTTCATCTGCATTTAATTGCAAGATAATAACTTAATTTTTTATGAGAGGGATACAGAAAGACAGAAATAAAGATTTGCTTATTTTTTGCATCCAATCATCTATATAGTCTGATCTCATAGGATCTTTTTGAATTCATGAGGTAAAGAAATTAAAAAACTAATAATTGATTGAAAAGAGCAATGAATATTTGAAAAATAGTGGTAACGTTACGTGCGAATGAACATTGTTTGAATAAAGTTCTCTATTTTTTAAATTGATGACCGGATTTTTTTTTTTTTTTTTTTTTTTTGCGCTTAGTATTATATTTTACTACAGACTTACATGTCCTGTAAAATGGGGGTGAATTTAGAGCCAGTGTGTTAATGATATTTATCTTTATTGTTTTTATAAGAAATAAAAATGTGCCATGGTTGTCGAAACTAGGTTGTATTTGTAAGAAAAACAGTCGAAAACTTTGTACAATTAATGAAGTTAAAAATGCAAGACAACGTGTCTACAAGTACAAATAAAAGGATTAAAAAGAGTTAGAAAACTCTGGCAAATAGTTATTTCGGGGCTATTATAAATGAAGCCCCATCATCAGTGCAAAAAGATGACGGTTCACTGACACCAGTCAAGTGAACCAGGAATGCAAGAAACGTGAGGGTAAATAAACAGAACAGGAAGAGTAGGTACGCAGAAACTATTACGTCATGGGTTAAACACTACAACTGCGCAACAAAGATTACGTCACAGACGAAAAAGTTTTTAAATAAGAGATTTCCAAATGTTAGGGAAAGGAGGGGTGCTACACAGATCATTGACAACTAAATCAGAATTTTTCCAGATATAATAGGATTCAAAAAATCTAAATCAAAAATCGAAGAACAACTATGGATAATTTTTGCAGAGGAAAAATCAAAAATATGGCCACATGACCAACAATGTTGGGCAATGGAAGAGCGTTTGAAATCTTGTTTTTTAACACAATTTTCATGTTCTTTAACACGGAATTTTATTCTGACTGTCATCTCTCTTTTCTGGATGTTTCCATCACTCGTCAAGATAATACTATCAACACTACTGTTTTTCGCAAACCCTTTGCCGTTACTCTTCCGCCACATAAATTATCTGCTCATCCCCCCAAACAAAAATTAGCGGTTTTTAGAACTTTTGTTTCCCGTGCTTTGTCCATTTGTTCCAATTATAGGTTACTTTCTGCTGAGCTTAATTACTTGAAAAGCATTGCTATGGACCGGGGTTCACAGTCAGTGTCATAGATAACATTTATAAGAAATTAATCAATCCTACTGGTCGAAATCAAACGCCTAATTGTGAGAACTATTCCAACACCGTTATTTTACCATATTATCCCAGAATCAGCTTTCAGATTGCCAGAATTTTAAAAAAGTTTAATTTTTCTGTCGCCTTTTTTTCAGTGAACAAATTACAATTTTCGCAACTCAAACATCCAGTTCTGGGTCTTGATAGATGGGGTATTTATAATATTTCATGCCAATGTAAATTAACTTATATAGGACAGACACGACGCGCTCTAAAATTCCGTGTTAAAGAACATGAAAAAAGTGTTAAAAAACAAGATTTCAAACGCTCTTCCATTGCCCAACATTGTTGGTCATGTGGCCATATTTTTGATTTTTCCTCTGCAAAAATTATCCACAGTTGTTCTTCGATTTTTGATTTAGATTTTTGGGAATCCTATTATATCTGGAAAAATTCTGATTTAGTTGTCAATGATCTGTCTAGCACCCCTCCTTTCCCTAACATTTGGAAATATCTTATTTAAAAACTTTTTCGTCTGTGACGTAATCTTTGTTGCGCAGTTGTAGTGTTTAACCCATGACGTAATAGTTTCTGCGTACCTACTCTTCCTGTTCTGTTTATTTACCCTCACGTTTCTTGCATTCTAACGCTTTTTAATCCTTTTATTTGTACTTGTAGACACGTTGTCTTGCATTTTTAACCAGGTTGTATTTTGTTATATTTATTATTTTTACTTTGCTTTAAAAAGTAAAGAAATTATTGCAATTACAAAAATGTTTTCACTAAAATTTTAGCCTAAAGTTTTATTTTGCTTATGAATGTCGAGTAGTTTTTTCGACCCGTTCGCACATACATATGTGTACCTAGGAGCCTGTTTGAACAACCGAAATATACTTTCTCAAGTTTTCTCGTGACGTCTGTATGTGCGTATGTAACTAGGGGCCCTACTCTCATTGTATTGTCAATATAGTCGATACCGAGAATACGGGTTTTTTGTGCCTCGTGACGTCACATCTCGTCAGACACGAATAATAGCTAATCTCAAAGCGACTTCTAATTTAAGGTATCTAGAATCGCGCCGAGAAGTTTACGACAGGGTAAGAAGACGTGAGATGTCTTCCTCGGCAGTGAGAAGCTGTTTGTTTATTCCATTTTTTCTCAACGTGGGAGTGTTCCATAATGTTTATAAGTTCTGAAAATGTGGTTTAGTATGTTTTTACATTGAGAGTTAAGATTTTTTCTTTATTTTGAGTTTGAATTTGGGAGAGGCATCCATTTATCGGCAGTAATTGGAACTCTGCAACTTTGCCGATTATCTATAATCATCTTATTTTACTGATTAATTGGCCAAAATTTTGCAAATTGAAATTACTTTAAAAACTTGAATTTATATATCTACTTAACCAGGGTGTCGATCTAACCCGGGGGGGGGGGTACATTTCCTTTAATAAAATGAGCTCTTTACACAAATTCTATTTTCTATCAGGGGAGTGGGGGGGGGGGGAGCATTTCGTTTTTATCGTCTCGTATTTAAGTTTAATATTTCCTCACAGAATAATTGAATCATCGTTTTTCAAGTCTTAAAATGATAGCAAAAGCATAAAACATGAATTTGTTTCTTTCAATTCTCAAACATAAAGTGTTTTAAATGCATTTTGGAAAAAGATCCGCAGACATGTGATTTAGGATCTCCATTTTTCTCTTATGCATTGCCCCAAAAATAGGAACTTGTACTTAATATTTAGAGAGTGAATATATCGCACATCCAGAATGAAAGGGGCACATCTCAAAATAGCTGTTTTGAGAAAAATCGATTTGAAAATTTAAACTTTTTTAAATCCTTGCCCTGACTCTAATAACTATTGAAATTAGATAAACTCTCATTGATTGGTTGATTAAAGGTTCTGCTAGGTGACTATGGTCTGCGTTTCCCGGTCAATTTTAAATAAGTCGTTAATTAATGAGAAGTGCCCCTTTCATTCTCCATTTTCGTGGAGAATGAAAGGGGCACATCTCAAAATAGCTATTCTTACGGGCATCGGTTTATACACCATTTAATTTTTTTTTTTTTTTTTTGAAGTTCTTGTCATGATTTTAACCTACATTTTTTAATGATGCATGTTTTGTGCAATTTATATCGGGCCTTTTTTTTATCCACGAGTGGGGGCAACCGCCTCCCCCAAGGAAGGGGAGGGGGGGTTCTTCATACAAATCCCAAAATTACAACGGATTTGAGCCACATTTGGCACGTAGGTCCTTTCATGCTCAGAATGTCACGCCAGGGTTCTTTCACTCTGCTTACGAGAGGGGGGGGGGCTGAGAGTTGCAAGAAAATCTTTTAAGTGGAATACTTACATTATTACTTACAGTGGCTGAAATTTTACGAAATCCGAAAAGGCCTAAATTAAACTTTAAAATCATAAAATTTCTCTTTTCTACAGGCGAAATTTTACACTACTTTTTGTAGGGATTTTGATTTATACCTGATTCCTACGCATCACGAGACAACTCGTGATAATTAACTCGATAATGGGAAAAAAGGGCATTTTAGTTGCTTATACTTTTGTACGTACGTATGCACGGTCGGATGCGCCAAAAAAAAAAAAGACATTCCTTCGAGAATGAGTAAAGTAGAAATTTAGGCTGCAGTTGAATGCAAATCTTTTCGAGAAAACATTACTTCCTGTACTACTTACAAGGAAGTAAAAAAGTAATAACTACTGTCTGTTTGCGTATTGTGCGCCTGGCAGCCACGAACGCTTCCATTTGAAAAAGGGGAGATAGGATTAGGATGCGCACTTCCCAATGCCTTCAGTTTTTGTTCGCTTGCTACTTCCTCGTTGCATTTCCCCCCTATTTCGAGAGAGTCAGAAGAGACTTGGCGCGTGCGCAGATTCAACGGAGGTTTCGCGAAAAAATGTTAGACAGTAATTGGTATTTCCATCTTTGTAGTTCAGTTTCGCAGGAATGATTAGTTGTTACAGAATTCCGTTGAATTTCAATTGTTTAAAAGAGCAGTATCTATGTTAAAAGTCATTGAATAAAAACAACCAGCAGATAGCATTAAAATTGAAGAAATAAATTTTATTGATAATAAATTAGACAAGATTTAAGTTTTAAGCACATTATAAAATTGGTCTTACCGAAATTCAGAATGTAAACATTCTACTACCAATTTTAATTTTCGCTCTTTAACAGGGTATGAATTTAGATCAAAACGGGCGCAGAAAGTCAACAGCAATTATAGTTTTCTTTCTTTATTAATGATTCGATTTAACATTTCAGAAGGTTTAAACGCAAAGCAGACGATCTATTCAAAAAAGTCGAAGGGAAAAAATAATACGAAGAATTTCAAATTTATTAAAAAAAAATAACGTATCTCTAAATTGTTTGCAGATTTTTTTTTTTTTTTTTGTGTTTTGATTTCTCAATATTGACCTTGCTTGTAGTTTAAACGTTGTACTTAAATAGGTATAGTAATTCTAAATGTGTGACAAAGTTATTTTCCAGTTTGTAGCTTTTAACAAACATTTAACAAAAAGGGTTCTTTGTATTAGAGTTATAAAATAGTTCTAAAAGTATTTAATCAACAAATTAGGTAATACGTTACTGTTTTAGCAATTTTTTTAAATATAAAAGCATAGAAGCTGATAAACAAAACTAATAAAAAATAATTATATTCACTTATTTTTCGACTGTAGAATTTAAAACGGTTAATTATGCACTGAAGTCATGATGCTTAGTTTTACCAAAAATATTTTTATACATTCTTTTTGAATTAGCTGTAATGATAGAATGTGTACTATATGAAATATAGGAAATTTTAGTATATTAAAATATTGCAAGTTTTCTCGAAAAAAAAAATTGTTCTAAGGATTTTTAGATACATTTATTTTATTTGAAATGTGAAACATTTTGTCAACTGATACTTCCTATCGCTGTTTCATTTCAGAGCGATATTAAATCAAATTTTAATTCCTAATGATTTGACGCTAGGTTACATAATACTATTCTTCTTATTCTAAAAAAAGGAACCCTTCATAAAGTACTTGTGCACAAACAATTTATACTTAATAACGAACAATTAAAACGAGTGTCACTTCAAAAAAAAAGCGAAATTACGGTTTTCTTAATTGGTTTAAAAAAAAGTACTAGCCATAATTTGCACCAATTCCGCTCGGCGAACTCTGATTATCAAAGATGTGCCCCTTTCAAACTCAATTCTCCCTTCACAATCGGCAGAATTTGGAGAATGATAAGGGCATAAGTTGCTTTTTAGCTGCGACTGTTAACACTAGAAAAAAATGGGTCGGTTTCTCATGTAAGGTGTACTAAGGTACGCTATTTAAACATATTTCCAAAAAATGCATTTTTTGAGATGTGCCCCTTTCATTCTGGATGTGCGATATATCTCTTATTGCAAAAAAGCCAAAATATAGCAAAAAGCAAAATTGAGTCTATCAAAATCATTGCAAAAAGCGCAGCACATGTAGTAATTTTTACCCCTCTCAAGCAACAAATATTTTAAATACACGTTTTGAAAAAGTGATACCTAGACACAGGGCAAGACTTTGTAGGACATTGAGCACGAGCTTTATGAGCTACCTCCCCCCCCAAATAAAAACAATATAATGAAGTCAGTAAAATATTTTGCATTTCCAAAGAGTATTTTTAAATTTATTTTTCATCTTGTCATAGTGCGATATGAAATTCCTCCATTTCAAAAACTTTAGATGGATTTAAGGCCCCCCCTCAAACGTTGGTGCCCTGGGCCTGTGCCCCATATACCTATGCCTTAATTTTGCCCTGCCCAGACATGTGATTTTTCTTTACTTAGCATTTAAAGACTGTGAATAAAACTATTATTGCGAAAACAAAAATGAGTAACGCAAAAAGGGGACTTTTACTTAAAGTCTGAATTTTAAACTATTATTGCGATAAAGTCAAAATATCGTTGAAAACAAAGTAATGAAGTTAAATGATTTAATTTAACAAATATTTTTAAATATAAGTATTATTTTTTAAAAGTATGTATAAATTTTTAATGTTTAGTCGAAGCATTTGATACATTGAGATGAATTCGTATAATGTATTTCGACACTTTAGTTCGCTCACGCTTGTATGCTCGTATGTGTTGAAACGATGTATTAATTGCGATTTAAAATTCTAATATTTTTAAATTCCTGAAACACAACATCTTAATCTGCCCGAATGCTTTTAATACTTGGCTCTCGAATATTTTTGCCATCTTTTTCGGAGGCTAAGCTAAACCAGAAAGTTAAAGCAAAATGCACGCGCGAATGTTGATGTAACGCGAGTGAGATATATTGTCATTTGATTGGTCAATCGTTTTTACTTCCTTTTACGTAGTAAAGGAAGTATTGTGATCGCGAAAAAAAAAATCACTCAAATTTGAGTCTAAATTTTTATTTTGCTCACCCCCGAATGAATATTCAGTAGTTTTTTCGACCTGTCAGCACGTGCATATGTACCTACCAACATAATATAAGCAACCGAAAAATTCTTTTCAACCACCCCCGAGTTAATTACGACGAGTTTTCTCGTGACGTCTGTATATACGTATGTGCGGATGTATGTGCGTATGTGTGTCGCATAACTCAAAAACTATATGCCATAGAAGCTTCTGGCTTGGTATGTAGTCCCTGAGAATGGGCTAGTTGTGCACCTCCTCTTGTGGTTGCATTCGAATGTTCCCAAGGGGGTGTTTTACCCCTTTTTGGGGGTTAATCAGTGTTAATTTCAATGCTGACTCAAGTGATATGAATTGGCGCGACCACTTGGCGATATATCACCAAGCTTTTGGTCTCCAAGTGTTTGACGCCAACTTGGCGACATATCGCCAAGTTGGCGACACATTTGGTGAAAAAAATATTTTTTGAATTTGGGTTCAACTTGGCGCTATTGGCGATATTTTGCGAAAAATTCACTGAATGATAATATTAAAATCAGCATTATTTAGAAAATTAACCATTGTAAAATATTTTTTGCATTGTTTCGAGGCAGATTAGGGGAGTAAATATTTGAATTGTTACATTGATCACTCCAAGCACTTTTTTTAACACTTAAGGGAACTACTAAGAAATTTACACGTAAAAGGAAGTAGTGTGGGGTCCATACCAGATTGTTTCTTTTCGATACGCGGTAGAAGGAGAGAAAATTCTCGCTTGGGCACATTAGGGCTTTCAGAGTAGTACAAAATTTGACAAGCGACTACTTTTTCGGCGGTTCTTGCTTATCGTGAGGGAGTACTAGACTTCACTGGAAGTTCCAGGAAGTTTCAGATTAGGGCCCTAGGTACGTGCGAGTATATGCCAAAAACGATATGAAGTAGAATGTTGAAATTTCGCATATGGGGCTCTTTTGGGGTGTAGTTGTGCACCAAAAGCGCATTGTACGTGCTGCCCGTTGGTGACATAACGATTTTCAACTTTAGCATAGTGTTATTTGTTTGCCACATATGTCATTGTAACAACTTATACACTGCGATGCAAAAGTTTAGACAAAATGCAAATATATGATTAAAAAGAAAACTACTCGGCGAAATGATTTCAAATTTCTACTGCAGGTAAACAATATGCTCTAAAATACGTGTCTGAAGTTTTTAAAAATATAAACGAAACGAAAATCGGAAATTTCAAAAGACATTTTTTTTCACTGTTGCAAAAGTTAGACGAAAGTCAGATTTTATGTAAATATCCCTTGAAATGTAATTAGTGGAGGGAAGGCGGGACTTTTCTCTTCGACTATAAAGTGCAAAGATTTCTCTTCTGAATAGTCAAAATCTCAAAATGTCTGTAGTTCTCGTGTAAAGAAGACGAGAAAGTTTGGAAACCGAAATTTGAAAATGAACGTACTTTATTAGTTTTTAGTCTTTAAAATTGGTCCTAGTATGATAGTACATTGTTTTTTACTTCGTGGAGAGCAAATTCACACATGCGTATCGATCAAAAAGGCCAAGAAAAATTATGTGTCTTAATGGTGAAGGAATTGAAAAAGCGGCTCTAACTGACGGTTTGCCCTTAATCCTATAAAACTTAAACTTGGGTCAAAAACATTACATGACAGCATAAGTAGATGAACAACTCAATCGGGATGCATAAAAGAAATCAAGAATTGTGCTTGAACCTTTTCGGAAATAGTTTCTCAAGTAAGCCAGATTTTAATGGTCAAAGTAGCACAGCATATGCTCATAGGATCTTTTCTGAAGTCACGCTAAAAGAATTATTATGCATCTAGGTGATCCAAATTTTAATAATTTTCAGCAGAGAAAGTAACATTCATTTTTTAGTCACGATGATACATGTGCTGCTTTTCCCATTAAAATCTGGCTTACTTGGGAAACTATTTCCAAAAAGGTTCAAGCATATTTTTTTTTTCTTATGCATACAGATTCAGCTTCTTATTATGCTGTCACGTGCTGTTTTTGACTCAAGTTGGAGTTTTGTAGGATTAAGAGCAAATCGTCAGTTCGAGCCGTTTTTTCAATTTCTACAACCTTAAGAAAAATAATTTTTCTTATCCTTTTTGATCGATATTCGTGTCTGAATTTGCTCTATAGGAAGTGAAAAACAATGTACTACCATATTAGGGCTGATTTAAAAGACGGAAAATTAGCAAAGTGCGTTCATTTTCAAAGTTCGGTTTCCAAATTTTCTCATCCTCTTTACAGGATAACTACATAAATTTGGGATTTTGATTATTTATTGAGCAGTCTCTGCACTTTATAGTCGAAGAAAAATGTCCCGCCTTCCCTCCACCAATCACATTTCTAGGGATATTTTGCATAAAATCTGACTTTTGTCTAAACTTTTGCAATATGAAAAAAAAGTCTTTTGTGATTTCCGATTTTTGTTTCAGTTATATTTTTAAAAACTCCAGACACGTATTTGAGACCATATTGTCTACCTGCAGTAAAAATTTGCAAGCATTTCGCCGAGTAGTTTTGTTTTTATTCATGTATTTGCATTTTGTCTAAACTTTTGCATCACAGTGGACCTGTCCACAACTAGCCCTAGTCTCCGATACGCCAAAAATCTTTTAAGCCTGTTATTGACTTTCTTCAGTTTTCGCTTAGGCCGTTATTTCAAAGTTTTCCAGGCAAAACCACGTCCACTTGCATGTAATTATATTGATTTCCCAAAATCAAAGGGGGGGGGGGGATGCCACTCTGACCCCCCCCCCCCCCCCCGCCTTTAAATGACTGACCTGCTTTTCGCGAACTGTCTACAAATAACTCCGTACAACTTTAAGTTTCCGTAATAATACATTTTAATTTATTTTTTTCATGGAATTGAAAAAAAAAAAAAAAAAAAAAATGGAAAGGTTGGTAAAACCAAACTGTATTGTCTTCATTTTTTTTAAAGAAAAAATAAAGCTTATTTCTGAGTTTTGGAAAAAGTATATATTTTTTTTATTTGCCACAGGGTTAGAAAGATAAAATATAGAGAATAAATAAAAAACAGTACACAGATAAATGAAAATCATTGGTTAAAATCGCAGGATAACCACTAAGGATAAACACTATACAGTCTGACTACCGATGAGATGGAAAGGATGGCACCCGGTTTACAGGTGCAAATGGACGCCTCTATTACTTTACAGGAATGCGATTTTTTGCTGATGTGTATTAGGCTCAACGTGAAGCAGAGTTACATTGGAATAAACGCAACGTGCGCATCAAATTTTATTTTTCTTCCTCATTCAGATCGACTCGTCTTAGCTGGACGTTTGCCAATTCCATAGCAACAAGGTGTAAGATATAGCTTGAAAGATCCCATTCCCGTTTATTTGTAAACATATTATTTGTATAAGTTTATGTAGGGGAATGTGGTGCAAAGTGAAGTATTTAAAATAACTTACCTATTTCAAGATGAACAAATGGGAAATTTGCTTTGAAAATTATTGCACAAAAAGAAGAATTAAAAGTATTTTGCAGTACAGCTTGCGTTGATATGTTTTTTTTAGCACTTATTTCGTACCTTCAAAAACAGGTAGACAATTTTAACCTCAAAAAATTATGGGTCATAAAGAAAAATAAAACATATGTTTCGAATGAAACATTTTCTATTTGATGATTAACAGTAATTTTCATCACATAAATGTGTAAATGAACGCAAAAATGAATTAATGAAAGTTATTGAACAAATAAATAAATAAACGTATGAGAAAAATAAATGAATAAATAAGAAAATAAGTGAATGAATGAGTAAACAAGTGAATGAATGAGTAAACAAGTGAATTAATAAGTAATGGAATGTAAATGAGTAAATAATTGAAGAAATACGTATGTGATTTAATGAATGAATCAATGAATATATGAACCGAACTATTTGACTTTGCTCCATCCATTTTGCCTTTCGTGTACTTGAAAAACTGCATTTAAAATCAAAACATGCTTAATATGAACTAAATAAGTACTAGATTGGACATCAGTAGATCTCGATTAATACTTAAAATGATTATAACAATAGTTTAGCTATTTTATGTTAAAAATAAGTATTTTTGAAAAGCTAAGGATGTACAATGCCTGTATCAATTTTCGAAAATGACCTGTCTTATTTTTTTTGTTGCTTTTTAGAGCTATTTATTTTTTGTTTGGAATCAACAAAATGTTTAGGAGCTAAGTTAAAATATTTCAAGGTAGGTGGCGTCAGGGCCGTCATTTCAAGTTTTTCCAAGGGGGGGGGGGCAAAGGGCCCAAATACAATGAAACTTTATTTGAAAACATAAAAAACCACGCCCACTTATATGTAAATACATTGATTTTTCAAAGCCAGAGGGGGGAGGGGCAATTGACCCCCCTGACCCTTCTAAAAGACGGGCTTGGTGGCGCTGGAAACTGAAAATATTTACCATTTCACATTGTTCAAGGAAATAAGGCCTAACTGGAATTTATTTGAAACCAAAATTGAACAGATTATTTTTATTCACACTTCTCTGATTTGCCAAAGCAAAACTACAAAATAAACATATATTTCACAATGGATTAAACACAACCACAAAACAAAACTGACCGTGACGATAGTTGTGTCAAATAAAGTAATCCGAGTCATTCGAAACCTGAACTGTACTGATTATCTTCATTATCTTCGATTTACATTTCTGTGTTTTGCCAAAGCAAAACTATAAACAACAAAAACAGATCAATTAAATGCAACCATACAGCAAAACTAAACGTGACAATAGGCGCGTCAAATAAAGTCATAAAAATGATCCGAGTCAAAAATCTTTCCTTAGTTTTACTGACGCTTGTATTCTGAGTTGTACACCTCTCCGCTAAAGAGACAGCAGACAACGAAGTTTAACTGTCACAGTGTCATTCCTGTCATGAGTTTAACAGAATAGAATGAAATGGAAAGCATTCTTTACAAGTATCGAAACTCATTTTTATGCTCTTGTCAAATCGAGTTTGATTTATTGTTGTTCTTGGCCCATAAAAATCTAGAAGAGTTTTTTAAAACGTAATTAATGCCTTATAATGAAATAATACAAATGTAACAAATAAAATATTTGTAATAATTACAAGTATTTCATTTGTTAGCAAATAAAAACTGGCAGCAGATAAATTTTTAAAATCATTTAATTTTTTTCCCTTGCCGGCTAACAGCGACCCCGGTTAACAATCGCGTGAATAAAGGCTTAGTAGTATTTTAAATATCTTAGTTGTATCTAAAAAAGGTTATAATTTTAGTTCTATATCGCACTCCAAGAAAAGGAAGTTCCAAGAAAATTCTATCAGAAGCAGAACAATTGACTATTTTTTGGTAATCTACTTATATTAAAAACTGAGTATCTTTCTAACTATCTTTCTTTCTATCTTTCTAACTATCTTTCTTTCTATGTCACGCTTCTTTCTCCTGAACGCCAATGACCTGAAAGTCGAACCAGGTACCGATAGATAGGTAATTTTTCAGGCTTCATTAGTTTCAATTGATATAATTATACGATTTTAATTAGCGAAGATATCAATTAATAAGTAGTCAAGTTTAAAGCGATTAAGCCTAATAAATGATTAAATATGAAATCCATTCTTGCAAACCGTCGTTGCTATGAAACAGTAATAACAATGATAATGAGAATTTTGAATGAAGGCTTAACTAAATCAAACACGAAACTCATAAGCGGGCCACTTACGTAGAATTTTTATCGCTAGCTACTTGTAATATTTTGAAACCTTCATTTGTTGAAAAGCCATCTACTTATATTAAAAACTGAGTGTCTATGTCTGCTTTTTTTCTTTGAGCGAGCTGAACTTACTGAAACTCTACTCACCATCTTGAAGGCGCGTAGCATCTCAATAATTCGAATGATTTTTTACATAGGAAAAAAATAAAGGCGTGAAGCGCCTGTTAACGAGCCGCCTTGGCGGGGAGTAGTTTCTTGAAAATTTCCTCACTTCTTTAAAGGCACGAAGTGCCCGTGCAACGCCGGGCCACGTGCGTGGTATGTCTTGAAATCGAATGAACATTAAATTCTATCAAATAATATAACTTCAGAATGAGTTAAAAGTTAGAGAAGGGGGACGTTATGCATCAACATGCCGCAGGAAGCTAATCTAGCTGCCCTGGCAGCTAGTATTTTTTTAAATGTTCAAATATGTTATTACTGCAAAAATTGACAGAAAACGCTAATTTTCAAGATTTTTAAATAAAATCTTCGTTAATTAATTTCATACAAGCATGAGACCTGTCTTAGAACACTTTTTTGTGACACTCCCTTCAAACAAGAATTAATTATCAAAATCGCTGCATCCAATCGGCAGTTCTTGTAATGAGCCAGTTTGAAATTTAAATCAACGTTTTATTGCACAAAATTGCAGATTACCACAGACACGTGTTTTGGAGATGCAAAGAACCTCCTCTTTAATGCAACGAAGCGTGAGCTTTAGTATGAAAAGTCATCTGAGAAAAGTCTAGAAAAGCTTCTCAAACTGAAGAAAAGTCACTTCGCTGCATTAAAAAGGAGGTTAATTGTAACTCCGAAACATTTGTCCGTAGCAACCTGTAATTTAGTGCAATGAAACGTTAAAAAATCTTGATTAGTTTTCAAGCACTAAGTTACGCGATTCAATTTCAAATCTGATACTAGGTTTGCTGGTTCGAAAAAGGCTATATTCAAGCCAGGATCTTTTTGTTTTTTCCTCAACTACTGAGGGGTTTTCAAATTTTCAGACATTCGTTTTCACTGCATGAAAATATTCAAGACGGAAAACTGAGAAATTGGAAAAGCTAAACTGAAAAATTTCTAAAATGTCTGCATAAAAAAAAATCTTGCGTTTTTTAGTTAAACTGTTACAAAATGAAATGCTAATATATTACATATTTATTTATGCTAAATAATAGTTAGTTGTATTATACTTATGTAAATAGACTTGTCACAGAAAAGACGTTAAAGTTTTTTCTTCTCTTTGCTGGGGGGAAAAATATCAGTGGCATATTTTATGAACTGGTTAAATTCAACTCTAATGCGCAAACAGTATGAATTTGTTTTTCCGGAAAAAAATTTGAAGCATGGTTCTCATATCTATAGAGGGCGCTGAGCAGCGTCCCACGGTGTGTATCTAGTTTTTCGCAACTTTCCAGTTTTCGAGATAGACGCGATTGGAATACACATAACGATAAATTTAAACGAGATAGCTTTCGGTGTGTCAGACATAATATGCTTCTTCTACATATTAGAACTAATTTGGGACTACTTCATGCACCAGTATCGAAAAATTTCTCTTTGTATTTCCTCAGAAAATCCGTATGCCCCCCCCCCCGCTCCCTCTGATGTAAAATAAACATTTTCTTTTTCGCAAGTGCCATACACACCATTAAAAAGGCCAGTAAAAGGAAATTTATAATTTTAAATGACTCACCAAACAAATAAAAAAATCAACAGTAGTTCAATAATAATAATAAATAATCCAGCAACTCTATTGTTTATCACCCATCTCGCAAATTCGTTAATTTTAATTACAACGTAGAAAAAAAAAGCTGACTCTTCCACCCTCGCAGAAAGAGAACGTAATAACCTCTCCTTCCTTCCTCAGATATAAAATAACCATTTCTTTTTAACTGAAATGGCGAGTGCGCATACACCCTATAAAAATCCTGTAAAAGTGTCTTTGCAAGTCGAGTTGAGTCCCGTCTTACATAAGGGATGCGTTCCAAGACCCCCTCGAGTAGGTCGAAATTTCGCGTTGTGAAAAAACGTATTTAAAGAAAAAAACTCTATTATTTTAGGTGTTTGTAAAGTTATTTTAGACCGATTTTTAACTGAAGGGCCAGGGGAAAAAAGATGAAAGTCAATTTTGAGATATTAGCGCTATCTAGGGGCTATGAAGGATTAATATCATTTGATAGAACAACAAGGGGGAAAAAGATGAGAACCGACCGAAATGTGCATGAAAACTTGAAAAACCACACAACGATCTACGAGAAATGAAACTTTGTTCTTCGTTTTTCTCGAAATCGCTTTTTGGTCACTTTCATCTTTT
Source organism: Uloborus plumipes (assembly GCA_038373865.1). NCBI lineage: Eukaryota > Metazoa > Arthropoda > Arachnida > Araneae > Uloboridae > Uloborus > Uloborus plumipes. The sequence continues at coordinate 5,134 of JAXGGA010018053.1, read as the reverse complement.
TCCCCCCTGGCCCTTCAACTATAAATATCTGTTTCTTAAACAAATTAATATTTTTACTGCGTTGTAAAAATCTGCATTATTTAACATAAATTACTCTTGCGATGACCAAAATATATGATTAATTGGAGAGATAATGGAATAAAGTAGGTACGTATACGTATGTAAGGGAATCGGAATCGGAGACGGGGGTTGAGGGTCTTAAAAATTCTAAGAGTGGCAGTGGGTCATTTTTTAAGAGCTTGCCTTTCTGCCATAGCTGCGGAGTCAAAGATTTGGAGTCAGAGTCAAAAGCTCTTAAAATTCAGAGGATAGGTGCTGGTCGAATTTTTGCCGGAATCAGGATTTACTCTTTTGAGCATAAATTTCAGCTTTTAGGCAATAATTAAAATTAAAAAAACATGCAGATAGTACGAGAGAGAGAGAGAGAGAGAGAGAGAGAGAGATTTTTTTGAGCATGTAATTAGTTTACAGCAGGTCTGGTCTGCAAATACGCGAGCAGTTTCTGAAGGAGCTAGCTATATCACGTGTTACATTATGAGTCTCTAAAGTATCTGTAAATCAACAGATGGGGGGAGGGGGAGGGGGAGGGGGGCTCATGATAAACCAACTGAATTTATTTATTTTTTATCGTTGGACCTTGTTTAATCTTAATACTATATCTCAATGATCCGTTTGTTTTTCTGAAATATTTTTAAGGAAAAAATTAAATGCGATTAGTATGTGTGTGTGTAGTGTGTAAATATCTAAAGCTTAATCTTAAGTAGGTATAGTTGGAAGAAACGTGGATATTAACATGACAAACAAATTATTCGAACTCATTCATAGCGCATAAGAAAATAAAAAGCAACTCTTTTAAATGCTTCAAATTTTGACTCGCCGATAAGAAAACTAAAGAGTTAGTTTAAATTATGCTTTTGAAGATGCTCTTACGCATCAAAAGGTTTAGAGTTTCATTGTAACGAAACAAAACATCCGTTATATAATGCAGATAAGAGAGAGAGAAAAAAAAAACATTCTGACGTCAAAAACGGAGTGCACATTTGCGTTTGTTCCTGTGACCTTTTCTAATGCTTCAAAATAAATTCATACGCCGTTACTTTTACAGATCGATAACTTTTAAAGCAGTCTCAGGCTCATAGCTCAGCTATTATTTATATCTTAACTTCTCGAAAGACGATCTGTAAGTTTATGTAAGGAATTAAGTAATTAAAAATACGTTCGTGTTTCATAAAATCATTTTGTTTTCATGTTTTTTTTTGTTGTTGCTGATGCATAGTAAGGGTTTATATTCTCTATAGTTTGTTAAATATTAAGAAAAAAGGTTATGTTTTTATCACAAATAAAATATTTTATAATGTTTTGTCACAAAAAATTTTACTCTTCCGACTCTTTGTTTTATTTCAACAACTATAGTATTTTTATTTAAAATTGTTTCACTGTGGTGTACTCTTATTAATACGCTTATATTAGTTTCACATATGGGATTGTTTGTTTGTATGTATTTAAGTATGTAACTCTGAGAAAAGATAAAATTCACCTTCTTTGCAAACATAAAAGTAATATATTCAATACTATTATTAATGTTAAAAGCATTACATGTTGATGAAAGTGCATGTAAATTTAGTGGATATTCAATAATTTTGAAAATCAGTGGTAAATCAGTTAGAGTATCGTCAAATATAGTTTGATTAACTCTAAAAGCGTATTTTTTAGTTTTTTTAAACTATAATTTGATTATTTATAATCAGAGTAGCATGACAAAAACCTTTATCTATTTCAATATCTTAAAATTTCAACCTCCATAGCAGACGGAATGCAACAGAATTCACTAATTAATACATCAAACATTTTATGAGACTCCTCAGAAAACAATCACTAAAAGCTTCATTTCGATGCTTATTTTGTCAGATTAGCAGTTTAAACTTGTGCATCCAGTGGACCCATGCTTGGTTACGTTTATAGAATTTGGCGGGAGAAAAAAAATATATACATATCTATATATATATATGAAGATGACGGGGCTTGTTTGTAGCCGCTGGCCACAGCACCTACAGACCTGAAACTTGGCACAAAAATTTTAACGTATCCCCGTGTAATGCATCTCGAAGGCCAACTTCTAAACTTCGAATTACTTATTTTTAAATTAATTAATTAGTCTCATTTTTGGTGTATTCGTCATAATTGAGGGGGAAAACCTTCCCCTAACCCAAAACATTATGTATCTCTGAAAAAGGGTTTTTTTTTCTGAAAAAGAAAATTTTTAGCATGTTTCTCTCCGTTAATTAGAACAGGAGATATTAATTAATCAAATTCAGCCAATTTTCAAGGCTTATCTCTGTACCGTAAAATGGGGTGTATAGGAACAGCGGGGTCAATCGGAACAAAACTTCCCGACCGTACAAAGAAATTCTTCATAAATATGCTATTGAGTATTTTTCGCCATGAATTTTTTTTTTAGAAAGGTAAGATCATAGGAAGTAGGAAAAAATTACTTTTGTCAATCTGGCAACGCTACTGGCTTCTAAAGAGGGCTGCACGTTGAATGCTAGAAAACATCACATTTTCATAGACTGCAAAACTTCATATGCAAGAACAAACCTTCTTATATTTAAAAACTATGAGTGGTATGTTTCAATTATACATGTATCTGAACAACAGAATACCACATTAGAATTTACATTTTTTATAAATTGTGTCATAAAAGTGAAAAATTCTGAAAAATGCCATAGGAAAAAAATTTGCGGGGTGAATCGGAACACTTAGTTCTGTTGTTCCAATTCAAACTTATTTGAAGGAAACTGTTTGAAAAATCAAGATTCTAACCCTAATTCTTCTAATCAAGACAAGGACAAGGATTTATTACTGTTTATCCCTTCTCGTGAGCAACTAGATCTTAGAATGACAAAAGTTGCAGATTTCAAAAGATTTTTTCTCCAGGAGACTTCTTTTTACTTAAAATAAAAGGGGGAAAGTCACATAGACTTTATGTAGTAAACGTCCAGCACACAGACAGTGATGAATAAGCGAAAAAATCTTTCAGGACAATCCCCAAAACCCAGAAATTTTAAGAAACTAAAGAAAAGGCAGCGCTCATCCCAGGAGATGTTATGAAAAAACTTATGTCAAGTCACAATTGCAAGTTTTAAGGACAAGTACATATTTGTGGACGATATGAGTGACTTCCATTCATATTAAATCTTTGTATTTCAATTCAAAAGTATTTCTTAAAATTACTTTTCATTTTTCATAAGTTCAAAATTATTTTGAATTTTCACAAATTATAAACGTTTACTGGTACTGAAATTATACATTTATTTGACAGTAATTATCTGTTCTTATTCTCCCCCATCAATATTAGTCATGTTTGTGAGACCTATTACAGATTAAATTGAAAAAAATAAAAATTTTAACAAGTGTTCCGATTGACCCCTATCAGCGGGGTGATTCGGAACACCCATAATTTGCTATATATTTTAATAGTAATTGTTCAAAATCTTTTGTCTTTGCTTGGAATATCAAAAGTAAATCAAGACCGAAGTTTTTATCCAAAAATAAAATTAAAAAAAAAATCTTTTAACTGCTTTTTTTACAATCAAAGCTGAAAAGTGTTCCGATTAACCCCATTTTACGGTACGCAAAACTGAAACACTAGATCCATTTTCCATACAAGCTACTCTCTCTTCAGTAGTTTAAATTTACGTATAGAGTTAAGATTTGAAAATTGACTAAATGTGAGTATATCTCCTATTACTTACTTAACATAATGTCTTTTTGATTTATTTGGCGAACTGTTTTAAACTTTAAAAGGACTTTTAGTGTAGTTTAAAAGGTTGTGGAGAAACCGGTAAGACTAGAATTTTTTATGCGACATTTTAAAAGAATTCAATGCATTTACAGCTTTTAAAATACTATGAGATTTATAGCTGCGATGCCTAATAAGTGAATTTGAGGTGTAATGTAAGAATATATTCTTAAAAATTAAAGTTTTTTTGTGGCCAATAACTCTCACAATATTTTCAGAAAATTATAGTAATTGGAACCCTATGATAATAACGCTACTGATAACTCTAAATGTTCTGCAACAAAAAAATGATATGAAGAGTTTAATGTATCAAAAAGGCTCATGTCTCTAAAAGACTTCCAAAATATTTTTGGAGGCGAAATGGACGAGATAAAAGCACCGAAATATCAGGAGAGAATTTCAAATAATACATGACCGTTATACAAAGTTTAGCGCTTGTTTTTCCAGAATAATTTTTTTAAAAACAACTCTACCAATACTTAAATACTGACTAATTACAACAACAAATGAAAATCTGACTAATGAAAATAATGTGACAGCAGCAACAATTGTGATAACTCCTTTGCAAACTCCTATAAATTTTGTACGTCATCTACTTCAAACAAAACAGCTCATTGTAGCAAATTTATTGATGATTACCAACAAAATGAGCCAAAAAGTAGGAGAAAATTTTTTAATAGGATAGACAAAAAAACCATTCTTTATAATTTCTGACAGTTATAGAGCAGCTATTGAAAACAATGAACAAGAAAAGCAACAAAAAATAAAGAGAAGAAAAGAAAACGGAATGGACAAGCAGCCGTACAGAAAGAAAATGCTTTAAAGAAAACTAAAATAAATAAACAGAAGTCAAAAAATAGAAAAGGGAAAGATAGAGAAAGATATTGAATGCTACAATCTTATAATATATTTAATGAATGGAAAATATATTCAATGAACGGTATAATACCTTCATACAATGGTATACTATTTTCATGTAAAGGAATAATATTTTCATATTTTTATGAGTAATCCAGTATAACATTGAATGTTTTTGTTTACATGGCCAATAACTGTACGGTTTCATAGCCAATAACTGTGATAAGGTGGACAATTACTATCAATTTGATATTTTTGTTTTTGCGTTGACTTTTTCTAATAATATATCTGAAAAAGTGTTTTCAGACAGTATGAGTAGTAAAATGCATTAATATAGTATCATATGAAGTTTTTTTTTTTAATGCAGAAATATTTCATTTATTTTTTATTCAAGCATACAAATACGATGTCGCTAAAGTGGCCCAATTACTATACCGCTTTAACTATAATAATTTTACTTCAGAGGGTTGAAGT
>JAXGGA010018052.1:0-22917 GCA_038373865.1 Uloborus plumipes | reverse complement strand
AAAAACGTGTCTCATGTTTGATTGGCCGTTTAGGTTTTGTTTCTGAGGGGGGGGGGGGAATCATGGCCTGATTTGATTAAAACCCGTATAGACTTAATCAAAACTCAAAATATAGTTCACTGGTTACGTGCAGACTGAGAATGAAAGAGGCACTTTTTTAATTGGATTAGAATTAAATTCCATAGAGTAAAAAAAAAAATGTGCCCCTTTCATTCTCGGTGTTTGATATGCATGTGGCATGAGTGAAATAAAGATGCAATATTATTTGTTTGCAACATCATTGTAATGCAGTCAATTTTCAAACAAATGTTGGTAGAGAAGGAGGGAGTTCATGGTGCAGACTGCGACAATGTATCTTTTTGGGACTAAGGAGGTGCTATGGTCATTTTATAAAATTTAATTCAGCAATAAAAAATTGTAAATAATATTTTTTTTTGTAGATTTATTAGATTATGATTAAAGTGCAATTATTATAGTTCTACTAAATAAATAATTTGAAAGAATTTCTTTTTTAAACCCCGACGCAACAAGGAAGGGGGTTATAAGTTTGACGTGTCTGTATCTCTCGATCGAAAGTTTTTAGCTAGGTCTCGTCTTCGAACGGCATTAATTAACGAAGATATCAATTAAAAACATTTTAAATGGTTTTAGCGATTTTAGAAGTGAAAAGATACTTGAAAAATTTAAAAAATAGTACTCAAAGAAAGAGAAAATTTTTCTGCGTCTGATAGAATGTATTTGGAGCTTCCATCTTGTATAGATCTCGAATTATAGCGATTTTAGCAAATGTGGCGTGCCGTGGGAAATAAAACTCAATGACTTTAAATGTTTATCTGTTTCTACTTTCTACTGTTTGCTCTTGAATGAAAGCTGATTAAATGTACTGTAATTGCATGTCCATTATTTGACTTGTAGAATAGGACCTACTAGGTATACACAAGGTAGGACCTACAAATATCTACAAATTATGTAGATATTTGGTTCGAAATATGATCGAAGCATAATTTTTTCACTTTTAATTAATGGGTATCCACATGTATAGTCAAAAGTTGCATAGTTTAGGAGTTATAAAGGAAAAACTGAAAAATGTCCGAAAATTTCGCAGTTTTTCACGAGTTTCGCAGCGAGCACAGGTTTTAGAAAGGTGCAAACTTAGATTTACACTACCCTAAGGGACCCAAACAACATATTAAAAATTCAGAACTACATCGCGATTTGCGATTTTAATGTCTAATTAGACTGGACTATATAGCGCATGACTGCGAATTTAAAACTTCATTGTCACAAAATTTGTGGGGCAGCTTCTGAATCTATACTTTTTTCCCAACGTCATTAAAGATAGCCTAAAATGGGTTTTCAGAACATCAATTTTAAAACATTTTCAGTAGAGGGTTCCCGAACCACCACACTTTCCTTAACGAAAGTTTGAAGTAAGCTTGACTATGCTTGCTTATTTGGGCCCGCTCCAAAATTCAAACATATATAAGTCACATGTTTTATATTCATTGTGAAGATTGACTCTTGAATTTACATCGATGAAAAATAAGCAATTTATGCTCGTCCCAAGTTTTCGTAGTTGAAAGCGCAGACTTCCGGGACGATTATTTCTAGTCAAAGCATTTGTTTGGCTTTATCGTTTGGCTTTATCGCGATAAAGCCAAATTCCGGGGAGAGGGGAGTGAAACCCTTTTGTGTTATCTATAATTTTCTATTGTAAGTTTCCACTTCAGTTGTATGAAATTACAGGCAAGATTTTTTTCCATCTCTACTTTTCAGTCTACCAATTGAAAGATCATGTCGGTAGCACTAATTAAAGCGTAAAATAAATTAATTTTTCGGTTTTATTTTTGCATAATTTTAAATTTCAATCGCTAGTCATTTTGAATCGCAAAAACGATACCTGGGACGAATATATAAGGGTTGTCCACAAACGATGTCACTCTTTGTAATTGGTGAGGGATATATTCGTGGAAGTATGACAGTTTGTCTCTGATGGGGGGAGGGGGGGATAACAAGGAGTGTGACATCGCATTTGTTATTGGAATAGATTTGTGGAAAAAGTGTAACATGCGACAAAGAAGGGAAGAGAATAAGGTGAAGCTTGACACTTTGTGGCAAATGGGAATGTTGAAAAAGAATGACATCATTTACAACCCCGAAAATCGGCTTTCGTTTTTGAAAGACGTCTTTATTTTGCGCTCTAAATGAAAATGCAACTCCAACCATTTGATTGTATCGGAACAAAGTAAGAAAGTATCGGGACTTGGGGTAAGAAACAGTTCGCAAGGGGTAGGGGAAGTGTGAATTTGGCCTTCCTCCAGAGTTTCCCCTCCGTAAAGTCTATCTATAGTCGCGGTTTGTCATACGGATTCAGCGGAGCTCCTGGAGATATTTCGTCTTGTCGCGGGTTTTAGTTGAGATTTTGTTTTGATAACGTGTATTTCCGATGACAAGAAAATTATCTGTTTGTGTTGCTCTAAAACGAGGTTATCCTGTTCTTTCAGTCATCCAGAATGCTTTTGTTTTTGTTTTATGTAAAACAAAAGATCATCCGGTGCTTTTCTCACGGAAGGGCTGAATCATTCATAAAGACCAATAATTTAGCAAAAAAAAGATGGTTTTTGGAACAAAATTTTATATTCTTTTATCGCTTAAGGAAATCTGATGATTTTTGTCCAAAGAGGAATCTTCAAAAAAAATTTTTGTGTGTGTTTGTGTTTCTTTTAATATCTTATTTTAGTGGACAGTTTGCACTTATCGGGTTTGCTCTTGTTGCTAAGCCTTCGACAAATCTTCCCGTAAGACAGTGCATACCATCCTCATCGAATCTCGATATTACCTTATCCTAAAGTCAACGAGCAACCAGGGGCACCCCGAACGTAAGTTTTGGGGAGGGCAGAGATTCCCAAATTGACCTAGTGGAACTTTAAGTTTTGCCAAGTGATAAAATAGGGGTATGTATGCATTAGTATGAGTACATCAAACATAAAGGGACATTCGGGCATATAAAAACTAAAATCTTACCATCCTATCCCGATTTGCCGAGTAAGGAAAGTTTTTGGAATTTCGTAATGACCTCCAGTGACCTCCCATGAAGGCACCCCTAAAAACAACCTCATCCTCCAACAAGGTTACCTCGAGCAGGGCTTGATTGCCAAAAAGGCTCAGGAATCTTCAGCTTCCTCTCAGAATTTTCAGGGAGACAAATATTAAGTGAACGAATGTGATTAACAATTCATTTTTCTTTTTTGAGAAAGTGTGCCAAAATAAGCAAAAACGTATTCGGCTTTCGTAATATTCTTCTATTCCACGAAAATAACTCTTTAAGCATCGCTGCCACATCCAGTCGGGAAATGCTCAAATTAATATCTGAACTTGTTTTTATTCGTGCACGTCTTAGTCATTGATTTCTACCACATACTTGTCATGATGGAAATTCGTAATGCTTAGTGAAAATTGCTTAAAATAATTAAAAGTAGTGTTTTATCACAGGTTAAATTATACTCAAAATATATAGTATAATTGTGCTAAAACAATGTTTTTTTCCCCAGAAGTAGGAAAAGGAATTTCAATTAATCATATCTGTTTCATATCTCCCGTTTTTACTCCAGAGGCAGGGTCCGATCAAGCCAAAGTGATGCTCAGGTCCTGGTAAAATTTTGGTGCCCCTGTTTCAAGAAAATCCGCACATTTTTAAAATAGTTATTTCCAAAAGAAGTAGAAATTTTATTTTACCGCTATTTGATGGCCCTTAAAATTGGACCGTGCGTTAATCAGGCCCTGCCCAGAGGCAAGTAAGTCTGGCGGATTTGGATACTTATTGAAATGCAATGGACGTTCTCTAAAAACACGAGTTGATATTATTTCTTATGTAACGATGGATAAATTGGGTTTCGATGGAAAAATGGGGTTTTGGGATTCCTTCCGAAAATCTATTTTGAAGCTGAAGATTTTCTTTGGAAAGGAATTATTCGCATGCTTTCTTGTGCAGAAATCTCTAAAATCGAAATTTACGATGTCTCAGTGACGCTGGTGTTTGAAAAGGGGGAGCAGGGGGGGGGTTCGAGGAACCTTCCCAAAATTTTTGCTGTTTTAAAAGTTTTACATACGCACATCTGGGCTGTATTTGGAGATAATAGTGGAGGGATTTCTTCCCTTGGGAATTGCACAATTTCAGTCTAATCTGTCTGTAGTAGTAATGTTAGGAAAAGGGTAAGACTTCGCGTCTCCTTCGAAATTTAAGTCCTATAATAACGCATTTTTGACCGATTTTGATGACGTTTATAACTTTGATATTGTTGCTTAAAAAATGAAATTGTAGGCCATTTGTTGAAACGTTTTAGGGGGAGAAAGGGTACTTACTCTCTCTCGGAAAATTTTCGAAATTTGACCCGAAAATGGACTTTTAATATCTGTTTAATAACGTTTTGGGAAAGAGATGGTTCATAAAGCTCTGGCCGAAATTCCATGTGGTCTAAAAATACAATTATATACTTTCTCTCTCTTTAGTGATGTTAGTTTAGGATGGGGTATGGAAAACTCGAGAGTTAGTTCTCCCTCCTAAAAAGACATTTTTAAAGCCATCTTTGGCGTCGTTGGACAAGGAAAGAGAAGAGAGATTCGCTACTTCGCTACATTAAGTTGTTTGATCATGATGATGCATATCACGACGTAAAAGAAAATCAGGCTGGAAAATATTTCATAAAAAGTTAACAGGTAAAACATGAACAACCCCTCCCGAAAGTAATTTTAGATTAGTCTCGAAAAGCGCTGTTAGATACCGTTCTCCCAGTCTCATCCATATGTTAACATTCCAAACGATAACGTGCTAGTGAGCATTTCATTCTTTAAGGCGCCTCCGCAGTGAGCCTCGAAAGTTTCGAAGTCAATGTTAAGTCTACGGGGCAGTTAATTCCGGATTGCTTTATCGCATTTAAATATTTTAAGATAATTTTTTCTGCATAAGATTCTTCACAGCAAGACAAACATCGCGTGTTTTTTAAATTTTTCATTTTCTCTAAAAGTGTACTGTTAAATGCAGTTGAATTTTTGACTTGAAAAATAAGAGGTGCTTTTTGCTTAAACACTTCATAAATATCCAAGATGAAATATGAGCTCAAAATGAAAAACAACGCGTAATTCTTGAATGTTTGGGCTTTTCAGGGATACTTTTTACTTAATCGTACTTAGATTAGAATAAGAGTAATATGGAATTAAAAACGGAGAAAATTTGTAAAAAACGAGGAGTTTTCACGTAAACCACGCCTCCCGTCGGAGACAATCACTGGGACAGTGGGGGGTCAGGGGGAAGTCGTTATCAGCGGAGAGTTCGTCTTCAGGGCAATAAAAAACACGTGTTTGGAGTTGGAGGGAGGGGATGGCAGTAACAAAGAGTTCAATGAGTAAAGAAGCATTTCTGCCATGACTTTGCTTGCGTATGTGGAAATATTTCATATGTTGTGTCACATGTGGATAAAAATATAATTTTTAATTTTGTGCCAATAGTTTAAATCCTATGCTGTATTTGATTTCATTTTTATGCATTGTTTTTTAAATCTTCAAAATGAGCAGCGGATACAAAAAAAAAAAAAAACTCTACGAAAGGCCGTCAACTAAACTTAGTTTAATGCAAATAATTTCTTCACTCCTTAAAACGCAAGGATTTGAATCAATGTTTATTCTATGAGTTATGGGTGAATATCAGGAAAAGTGCCAATTTGACCATGGAAATTTTCAATTTTGAAAGATACTCAGAAAATAAAATCAATAGGGTATTTCAAATGCACATTTGTAACAATTTTTTTTTTTAAATTAGGGGCATGGTCAAGGTGAACATTTACTCCCAATTTAGGGGGGTTCTATTTGAGCATTACCGACATGATGAGAATGCTACCGATCTGATAAATATTACAGATTTCATACTTAGTGTACAAAAGTAAACACATTCACTACCTTTTATGTTTAAAAAGAAAATAATTTTACTTAGAATATAATAATACTTACACAGCCTGAACGCTTTTTTGTTTCATAAATAAGATTGGAGACTAATTAAAAGTTAGTTAAAGTTTAAATTAGTGCGACAAAGTTTTTTTTCAAACAGATAAATAGGTTAATAGTTAAACAATCAAAATAAAATAAAATTCTTAACACAATCTTAAAAAACGAAATTAGCTCAAGACAGTCAGAGTATGGCGGGGGGGGGGGGGGGATTTGCACTAAACTGTTCTTAAATTTTCCATTTTAAAGCAAAATTATATTTTGGGTGCAGTAGTTACGAACGAAGGTCTGAATATTGATGTAAAAAAAAAAAAAAAAAAAGAGGGGGGAAAATGACAATTTTGTTTGAAAAGTAAAATTTTGCGGAAAAACTATTGCTTTTGAAGCATTTAAAAAAACAATAAATAAACTGCTTCCAATAATGGAAAATTTGATGATGCACTTGAAATTATCTTTGTTCTTTAAAACTCAACTCATAACAGGAAGAAAGAATTGCGAAAAAACATCGGTAACGCACGCATCAGTTTCGTAACAAATATCTTCTACTTCGGCGCTGCCGACATGACAAATTTCCCGCAATATGATAGCTGAACATCCCTAATAAAAGATTTGAAAATAAAAACAACTTATTATGTCCATGGCAATAGGTTTCTTTTCCATTATGCAAAAATAAATTGAAAAATTGATTTATTTTGTGTCTTAATTTCCGCTGTCGACATGACACTTCATTTAGTAGAAACAGAAAAGTCAAGATTGAAAAAATCTTACCTGTAATTCAATGCAGCCGAAGTGAAAATTTTCTATCGGAACTGAAACATCACATGTAAGAGCTTCACCCAGTGTAATTTTTTGGCGCCAAAAAATGTTTTGTCTAGATATTTTCATTCCGGAAGTTGGCTCACTTGTCATGTTGTGAAAACTTGTGACAAGCAGAAATTGCTTTTTTTATCGATCTAAATTAATTTTATCTAAAGCACAAGAGTTAATCGTCATAGATGAACATAAAACACGTTATTTAATTTTGTATTTGTTTCTGCTGCGATGTTTTATAATCCACAGGATTTTTTTAACTTTGCGATTGGACTGTGATGCGCTGCCGACATGACATTTGAGGCAATAAAAAAAGTTCTATTGTTACAAATTAAAGTAAAACCTGGAATTTTTGTCATGGATTGTATGTGCGACGCAGTTTACTGTATGAAAAAAGAAAAATGGTTGGTTTTTATTTGGAAGTGCTTGAGAAATTCATTTGTGACTTAAATTAGCACTTTTCCTGATATTCACCCTTGTATGATCTGAAATCTTAATAAAATACTTCTATCATTACGATGCCCAGTTTGGGAAACTCCTAGCTTAGCGCAAGGCATAACATTGGATTACTTTGAATGTTACAATTGCTTGCATTAATGTAGCAGAAAAATTGTTCATTACCAATTAACCCTGTCAATTCTTAGTTTAGAACTGACATTAAAACAACTTGCTTTTATCAATTAAGAAAAATAAAAATATAGATGAGAAAAACATTCATTTTTTTATTTATTTATCTTTAAGTTCACGCGATGTTGTTGGCAACGATATCCTAAGTTTTAATTAATTAAATTATTGATGTTTATTGATTTATTACAGCAGTAAAAAAGTTTAAATTTCACTTACTTTTTACTCTGCAAAAAAACCTGACTCTTGTGTTTGATTGGCGTTTATTTTTTTTCTGAGGGGGGGAGGGTAATCTTGTCCTGATTTAATTAAAGCCCGTATAGACTTAATTAAAGCTCAAAGTATAGTTATGGGTTACGTGCAGATCGAGAATGAAAGAGGCACTTTTTAAATTGGATTCGAAAAAATTCCCAGACTAAAAAAAATGTGCCCCTTTCATTCTCGGTGTTCGATATGCATATGGTACGAGTGAAATAAAAGTGCAATATTATTTGTTTACAGCATCATTGTACTGCAGTCAATAATCAGGCAAATGTTAGGGGGGGGGAGTTCATGGTTCAGACTGCGATACTGTATCTTTTTCGGACTAAGGAGGACTCAAAAGGATTTTCAATGTCCCCTCTTTATTCTGCTTTAGCGAATAGCAAATTTTACTAGTAAGGGTTATCCTCTGTTTTCTATGTTTACCGTGTCCTTAGAAAACAATTAAACATATTCAATTTAAAATGCTTTCTGATCCGTGGAGTTCATTTTATACGAGGTCGGCAATCAGGGTCGTGTTTTTTTTTTTTTTTATTTAATCTTAGTACTTGTAATAATGTAATTGAATTAAACAATTCAATTACATCACTGTTCCAATTGTTCGTGTCCAATTGTGATGGAAAGAAAGTGCTTTTTCTCATTTTGTCCAATGTCTGCCGCCACCCAAAAGTGGAGAAAATACCAACTCCGTGAATTTGATTGCACAATTCAAGAGGGCCCCACAGATGGCTCAGACTTACTGTCCTAAAAGTTATTGAACCCTAATTTAATGACTCAAGAATCTTATTCCACAACACTGAGATAAACGATTTTTTTTTTCGTGTTTACCTATTTGTGAATTGAATTGAAGGAAACCAGGAAAACTCGTACAGAACTATTCTAGGCAACATGTTCAGGGCCACCTGGAGCCAAGTCAAGCTTCGTATCAGTTTGGTCGGCGCGTCCCCTACCCCTCTCCGAGTCCGCGCTCCGTTCCGAGCCCCTAGTTTCTGACTAGGTTGGCATGGCCTTTTCTCGGCTCTGAACATGTCACAACGTATAAAAGCGCATTCATTGTCTTCGAACTAGATAAACTTTTTTTTAAAGAAACTACGTTTGCAATTTAAAAACATCATCTGATTTGTGCAATGAAACACTAAGTATGGAACAAGGATATATTTTCATTTGAAAGCACTGATGGCGATAGGGACAGCATTAAATTTAAGAATTTAAATTTATCCGCCATGGTGATGCCTTGGATACGTTTCAGGGAGTTAAAATGAGTAATCTATGTGCCATTTTAAATGAATCGAATCGAATGTACGTGTATACGTATCATCATACAGTGATGTAATTGTGGGAAAAAAGTTTGGAGGAACTTACCTTGCGGCGACCCACCAAAAGAAATGGCGGTTTGAAACCCATCTACTTTATATTTGCTTTACTTTTACAATACCCCCCCCCCTCCAACTACAGCACAGAGAAGATTTTTAAAAGTCTTTCGGAAATAGAAATGCTACATATTGGCATTTGCATTATTTACAAAAAATAATAATCATAACTAAAATATATAGAAGAAAAGGATTTTTTTCAAAAACAAAATTGATTACATATTGAAATTTACTTTAAAAAATGTCTTCTTTTCGCGTCTTTCGAGGGTTTCAATCACGATGGGTCAGGAAAGAAAAGCTTTGATGCGATCCAAAAATTTACGCGTCAAACTTGGAACCTTGCTTTGGAAATTAATAATTCAGTGCTTTGGAAATCTAGGCATCAAATTAAAATTTGTAATTTCAAAATGCGACTAATGACCGCTTATTTCTGACTCTAATTGGGAAATGATCCTAATATTTGTAGTAGCCAATTATTTATATGGGTCATTCCATGCCAAGTGTACGAGGCGTCCCCACTCGACCCCCTCCGATTTTGATGAAAATTTTTTTGGATGTACATATAAGACTTGCAAGAAGCCATACCAAATTATAGCTCCATAAGCCTTATGGTTTAGCCAATAAAAATTATTTTACAAAGGCCTCTTTTTCGTGTCTTGAAAAAAATGACCAAATCGTCAAGTTTGTGCTTTTATTGCCCGCGACCTAAGACAATTATCAGGCTCAAATTTGATGATTATGATCACTGTTTAGGGTAGAATAGCCTACCGGAGCAACAAAAGCTCCATGCACTGCAGATTTTTTGCAATTTGCTGCCAAAGTTGGTAAAATATCGTATTTTGGCAAAATTTTACCATACGTTATCAGCTTGTATCTACTGAAAGAATAAATTTCTGAAGCTAATTCTTTCCTCGTTTGTAGCCTGATAGTTCTTCCGAAAGGTGTGTAAGTGGCATCTTGATAGCTCAAATAATTGCTGAATTATGCGAGTTCAAATTCCAGTTAAATTTCTTTTTTCTCAATTTTGTCTCAATTTCAAAGGGCAATATCTCAAAAGGGTCATCTTGAATTTCAATTTTCTTTACATCATTTAAAAGAACACACTTTTCTTAACCAAAAAACGTTATTTTTATTCTTGAGACAAACCAGTTTCAAGGAGATATTGCAGATCAAAAATGTGTACGTCATTCAACGTGAAATCAAAGAAAAAAAAGACATAGACCTCAAAAGTTGACGTCAATTTGTTTTATTAAAATTTACAGGAGCTATTGTACTTATGTTCTGATGAAAAAACCCTTTTTTAGATATTTTTGAACTTTAGTTTTTGTGTGCGCATCCGTAAAAAATCAAGAAATGGCAAAAATAAAGTTTCGTTTTTAACAAAAGTAATTACCTTCTTATAGCTGCTATAAGATCTTGAGTCTTTTCCTATGTGTTATTTTAAACTCTTGAAACAGAATTTCGGATGATATGTCACTTGGCAAAGTTGTAGGACAGTAATGTTTCAAGGTCATACAAAGCATTTTCCCATTTTTCATCATTTTTGTTTATGGGCTAATTGCAATCATAGGCTGAATATCTAAACACATCCTCGGCAGTATAAAGAATGGATTTTTATTACTACTTATCATATTTTTAATTACTATTGTTATCATTTACATGGTGGAAATAATTGCAATATTCAACTCTATCGAAAACTTTCGTTATCGCTTTTTAGAATAATGGCTTTGCAGTCCCATTATACATATTTTTTATCACGTACACACCATATTAACTGTTTTATTTATTATTTATCTCATTTATTAATTATTTTTATTTTTATTTTTTTGAAAAAAGAAACAATGCTTTTTATGAATTTAAAATATTAATGACACCTTGCTAAATGACATATGATCCGAAATTCTGTTTCAAGAGATTAAAAATAAGACATAGGAAAAGACTCAAGCTCTTATAGCAGCAATACGAAGATAATTATTTTTGTTAAAAATGAAACTTCATCTTTTGCCATTTCTTGAGTTTTTACGGATGCGCACACAAAAACTAAAGTTCAAAAACATCTAAAAAAGGGTTTTTCATCAGAATATAAGTACAATAGCTCCTGTAAATTTTAATAGAACAAATTGACATCAACTTTTGATGTCTATGTCTTTTTTCTTTGATTTCACGTTGAATGACGTGCATATTTTTGAGTAAAAGTGTGTTCTTTCCAATGATGTAATGAAAATTGAAATTCAAGATGACCCTTTTGAGATATTGCCCTTTGAAACTGAGACAAAATTGAGAAAATAGAAATTTGACTGGAATTTCAACTCGCATAATTCAGCAATTATTTGAGCTATCAAGATGCCACTTGCACACCTTTCGGAAGAACTATCAGGCTACAAACGAGGAAAGAATTAGCTTCAGATAGTCATTCTCTCGGCAGATACAAGCTGATAACCTATGGTCAAAATTTGCGTAAATACGATTTTTTACCAACTTTGGCAGCAAATTGCAAAAAAATTTAGTGTATGGAGCTTTTGTTACACAAGTAGGCTATTCTACCCTAAACAGTAATCAGAATCACCGCATTTGAGCCTGATAATCGTCTTAGGTCGCGAGCAATAAAAGCACAAACTTGACGATTTGGTCAATGTTTTCAAGAAACGAAAAAGAGGCCTTTGTAAAATAATTTTTATTGGCTAAACCATAAGGCCTATGGAGCTATAATTTGGTATGGTTTCATGCAAGTCTTATATGTACATCCAAAAAAAATTTCATCGAAATCGGAGGGGGTCGAGTGGGGATTTTTCGAAATTTGTAACACTTGACATGGAATGACCCATATTTATTCCGCAAGTGGCGATCTTGATGTTTAGAAAAAGGGCATTTTTAGTTATAAAATTTTAATTCCGTGCCTGTGTAAGCTTAAAATCTGGCATGCTGTGTTTCAAATCACTGGTAGGATTTTCATTTTTCATCATTTTTTTTTTTTTAATTTACGAATGTATTTATTTGATAGAATTTAATAGTTACTTCATAAAATTTAGTGAGATTATGTTGGTTACTTATTTTGCTTTTCTCCCCCTTTTCTAAACCGATCATAATGCACAAATAATTCCATTATTTAGTAAATTTCATGAAAGAAATGAATCAGCTTTACGTACAACAAAAAACTGAATAATTTTATATGGCGTTCATTTTTAAGGAAACCATCAATATGTAATCATGTAATTTATGTGTTCATTATTCTCAAATTTTCATTCATTTGTTGATTTTAAGAAAAAAATGTCTGTGCGTGGAAACATATTTCCAAATAAAATCAGATATCTGTTGAAATGTACAAGCATTAATAGGTGCGAGTAAAATCACAGGGACGAATTCCACAACGTAAAATGGCAAATTGAGCCAACCTAACTGCCTTTCTTCTTTCAATTCAACAAGGGAGAGGCAGCTCTGATTTTCGCCTGAAGCTTCAGATTGCTATTCACAATAGGGGTTCTTTCTCCCCTAAAGTGACGGGACGTGTGTCCCCCCACTTTCTCCTCACGGTCCAGTTATTGGTGGTTTAAATGTCAATCACCTCACAGATGTACACTCCCCTCAGAAAGAGAAAGGAAGCGGTGTAAGACGAATTCTGATATTCTTTTCCACTGCAGCGTCCCCTTAACAAATTGCTGACACACATTACACTCAGCACGTTCCATCAATGAAGTTTATCTGGCTCTGAATAACAGAAATCGAAAGTGACTTTTATTTCATTTTGTTTTTCCTCCATCTAGCTAGAAGAGAGAGATCATGAACTTTATCTTTTCTTTTTTTTTTTTCTTTGGCCTCGTTTGCTGCTCGCTCGAGGTGTAAAAAAGGCGTTTTCACGCGGGCGTGGAAAGTGAAAACACAAAACCATAAGGCCAAAGTACGTGGCTCGACTGCACACAATTTGCAACTTTTCCTTCAATTAAAACTTTATTACTTGAGCACTTGTTTTTTCATTGTTTTAATTTTTTTTCAAAAGTGAGAATGCATAAAAAAACGAAGTACAAGCGTATCAGGGCAGAGAACGGATCTAGGTTCTGGCTTTATAGGGAGGCATATACTGTCGTCCCCGCTTAATCGGGTAACTGATAAACGAATACCCCTCTAAAACAAATAAAATAACTCGGAACCTATGCCATAGACGTAATGTTAAAGATCCCCGCTTAATCGAATAATATTTCTTGGAACCGACAGCATTCGTAAAGCGGGGCCGACATTTTAATGAAAATATGATCACACAAATCAACGGGAGGAGGTTTATGAATGAAATAATGTGGGTCTCTCTATCAATGTAATTTATTAAAAATTTATTCCTTAAAATGTAGCTTTAGATTATGAGGGCGATTCTCTGTAAACTGGTAATTGGCTGTCCGGACTGAGTATTTTAAAAATAATAAAGTGTAATAAAGTAATTATCGCTCTTAATACAAGTAAAGCATTAATACTTTGTAGCCCAATTGTGTTTGGAGTGATAACAATTTAATATTTTTTTCTAGAAATTATCTAAGCGCCAAAAACACAGTCCCCTGGCTGTCCCAATTCCATAGTCTAACTGTTAAAGATAGTACTTCAAAAAACCTATTAACACTGCATAAATTTGGCAATTAATATCTAAAAATAGAACAATGAAGCTGTATTTTTCTTATGAAATAATTTATAATTACGTATTTCTAAAACTTAAAATTGTCATGTAAATTCTGTCCGGAGTTTTTTCAAACAGTCCCCTGCAACAAATTCAAAGCTGTAATACGAAAAATCTATAACTTTTGCAAATTCTTTTTGGAATGAAGTTTAAAGTAATAAGTGTGAATTAGCCGAGAACGGTGTTGAAACGCTACTTTGCTTAGTTTGAGAGCCACATTTGTGATGAAAGTATGCGTCAGGGTCGTTGCGAAAACAGTCCTCTGGGAAGTGATTTTATTAATGTCAATTAATTTAATTATAAAACATATTAGTTATTATGTCCACGATTTGTGCCTAAATTTATAGGTAGTCTCGTAACTAATTATGTTCCAATAGTTTTGCAGATATTACGCAACAAAGAGCAAAAACACAGTCACCTGGCACAGTTCCCTGCCTAGTTATACTAGGCGGGGGACTTACCCCCTATCATGATTTATCAGAAAAACACAAACTTCAATTGGCCCTCTTTCAAACCAAAGTGATTGATTCATTTTCTGAGCAATAGTATTGTTACAAATCTTGTAAATAGTTGTTGTTTTTCCTGCCTTGCATCATTTTTATTAGTTTTGGTTTTATCTGACGTCATGTTGCAAAAGTATCTGAAGATATCACCTTTATCACTAGTATACCGGCCCTGTAACACTTTGTAGTTTTTACACTTGCCCTAACTTTAATAAGCGTGAAGACATTTTCGCGTGGTTTTTTTTCTTATCGCTAGAATTTGTGAATGGATTACGTAATGTTAGGAATGAAACAAAATATTCCAGGTTTTTCTCGAATATTGTGGACATTTCTTTCCGTGTATAAATAGCTGGCCTTGAACACAAGTCAGTCAGTTGTTTTCAGATTTGATTCTGGTGACTCGTTTTATTCGCTATTCGCTTGGGCGAATGTTTGTTTTGCTTTTGTAATTGCTTAATTACTGTTCACGTTAGATACGTGGTGCTGAATTACTGTTGAGAGTACAGTGTAGTGTTTGCTGCCTAATTGCTGATGTTTAGCAATTGTTTTCTGCTCTTATTGTAAATAGTGTACATACTTGTAAATAAATTTATAGTTACTTCCTCAAGATTGGAATGCTCATTTGAAGAAAGTTGAAGGTGCTACGGACTCGTTACAATTTTGGCGCCCAACGTGGGGCATCTTCAAGGACTTTCTTGGAATTTTCTGTGAACTTGGACTTTTCATCCTGAGGACTTTTTGACTTCAGAATTTTATGGTGATTACTCGAGCAATGGAGGAACAACTGAAAAAACTCCTTGACGCGATCAACGCTGTTAAAAGTGACATGACTGCGAATCAAGAACAATTAAAGAGTGATTT
Source organism: Uloborus plumipes (assembly GCA_038373865.1). Lineage (NCBI taxonomy): Eukaryota > Metazoa > Arthropoda > Arachnida > Araneae > Uloboridae > Uloborus > Uloborus plumipes. Next base: position 7,834 of record JAXGGA010018052.1, on the reverse strand, counting down.
AACCGCAAGCATAACTTTAAATCAAGAGCAAATAAAGAATGATATGGCGACTCTGGCTACTAATCAAGAACAATTAAAAATTGATCTGGCAACTAATCAAGAACAATTGAAAAATGATCTAGCTGAAGAAATTAAAAGCGATTTAACGTCAATGAAAAGTTTGGTGGAAAGTAAATTTACCAATGTGGAAAATAAAGTGGAGGCTCTAGAAGAGAAAGTTGACAGCGTTGAGAATCGAATCACCACAGTAGAAAACCACGTGGAAAAGAAAATTAAAGAGCTTGAATCGAAGTTATCAGCATCCTCCAACAACTCAAGTGACTGTGTTGCTGCAGCTGGAACTTCCCGTCCATCCATCAAACTGGCCACGTTTGACGGGAAGACCTCGTGGAATATTTACAAGAAGCAGTTCCTCATCGTTGCAGAAGCAAACTCCTGGGACTCTTCCACGAAAGCCTGTCACCTCGCAGCCTCGCTGAGAGGGGATGCAGCTGACATACTACAGACCTTCCCAGAGGACAAGATCCGCGACTTCGAAGCCTTATCATCGGCCTTGGAGCTTCGCTTTGGCGAAGTATGCCAAAAAGAATTCAGCCAACTCCAGCTGAAATCCCGACTCCAGAGGGATGGAGAGACTTTGCAAGTGTTTGCAGCAGACGTTGAGAGGCTTTCCCATCTCGCCTTCTCGACTGTCCTTCGAGTGTTCGCGATAGCCTGGCCCTGAACTACTTCATAGATGGTGTGCGAAATCCAGAAGTTCAGATGGCTCTCCGGATGGCGGACATTAAGGATCTTAAATCCGGTCTGGTCTACGCAATGAAGTTCGAGGCTGCACAGCAAACATCCCGCAAGGATCGCCATACAATCAGAGGCGTAGAAGTGAGTGACCCGGATTTGAACTCAACTTGTCTCTCGGAAATTAAGCGACAAATCAAAGAGATGTCGGGGACCCTGAAGAAGATTGCGGCTCGCAAAGACCAAAGTAGACAACCACTGAAGTGCTGGAAATGTGGCGGTGAGGGCCACGTACGAAGGAATTGCGAAGCTCGCCAAGAAAAGAAGACGTCTCCCAAAGTTTTCCAGATTTCCCCAAGAAGTGGCGGCTGCAACGGACTCTTCATTTACGCTTATGTGAATGGGTTTCCCTGCGAAATGATTGTGGACACAGGAGCCAACGTTACCATTATTAAGACTGATGTGGCTCGTCAATTTGGACTCAAGATCTTATGGACGCCGCCCTGCGTTACTCTCCAAACTGTGACAGGTGACAAAATCGAGATTGAAGGAAAAGTGAACTTAGAAATAATGTTCGGGAGTGCCACTTACCATCACACGGCATTCGTCGCTGACATTACAGATCCCTTCATTCTCGGACTGGACTTTTTGAGAAAATTTGATTTTTCTATCGACTTTAAAAATAATGAGCTGCACTCGACGAAGGAAGACATAGCAATTTTCAACACCGAAAATAACTTAAAATCCGCTCATCAAATAATAGCCCAAACAGATTTATTGATTCCCCCAAGATCAGAAATACTAATACCTGGCTCCATCAAGGAAAATAACAGTTTTAAACTTGGCCTAATTGAATATCCTAACCAGAGTAATAGCCCAAAAGGAGTACTAGTGGCATCTACGCTTGTGGACCTTTCAAGGAATGCAGTTCCTGTGAGAGTCGCCAATGTAAGTGAAAGACCGAGGAATATCAAGAAAGGAGAAGTGTTGGCAACTTGTACTCCCGTAAACTGCATCATCAGAAGAATTGATTCCTCCGAGACTGTGTCTTCCGAATCCTTGACCTCGAAATTAATTGGGAGTGCAGCATTATCAAAGGATCAAAGATACGCTGCGGAAAAATTGGTGGACGACTTCAAGCAGGTGTTTTCATCTACATCCGAGGATGTTGGTCGCACGAGTTTAACGCAGCATAGGATCGACACTGGAGATCATCCCCCTATCAAGCAGCATCCAAGACGACTACCGTTCGCCAAGAAGGAAGAGGTTGAGATCCTCGTAAAAGAGATGCAGGAGAATGACGTCATCGAACCCTCATCCAGTCCTTGGGCATCCCCTATCGTCTTGGTCCGAAAGAAAGACGGCTCCACCAGATTTTGTGTTGACTACCGACGCCTGAATGACATCACCAAGAAGGACAGTTACCCTCTTCCACGGATCGATGACACTCTGGACACCCTTTCCGGACACAAGTGGTTTTCGACCCTGGATTTAAAGAGCGGCTACTGGCAGGTGGAGATACACCCCGACGACCGAGAGAAGACGGCGTTTACAACCGGACAAGGCTTGTGGCAGTTTAAAGTGATGCCGTTCGGCCTCTGCAATGCACCAGCCACGTTCGAGCGTCTTATGGAGTCAGTGTTACGAGGACTTTCTTATGAATCCTGTCTTGTCTACTTGGACGACATCATCATCATAGGACGCAGTTTTGAGGAACATTTGGCTAATCTTCGGAAGGTGCTGCAGAAGCTTAAGGAAGCCAACCTGAAGTTAAGCCCGTCCAAGTGTAATCTGTTCCGCCGTGAGGTGAACTACCTTGGTCACATTATCTCTTCAGAGGGTGTACGAACAGATCCAGATAAGGTATCCGCAGTCAAGAATTGGAGCCGCCCCGAAAATGTTCATCAGCTGCGAAGTTTCCTGGGGCTCTGCACGTACTACAGGAAGTTTGTGAAGGGTTTTTCCAATATTGCACGACCTTTGCATAAGCTGACGGAGAGCAAACAAAAATTTGAATGGTCCAAAGAATGCGAGGATGCATTTCTACAGCTGAAGGAGGCTTTAACATCAACGCCTATTCTCTCTTATCCTCAGCCTGGAAAATCCTTCATACTTGACACTGATGCGAGCCACGAGAGCGTTGGAGCTGTTTTATCTCAAGAAATAGACGGTAACGAACATGTCATCGCCTACTGGAGCAAATGCTTATCCAAGTCGGAGCGAAATTATTGTGTCACGAGAAAGGAATTGCTCGCCATAGTTAAAGCTGTAGAACATTTCCATCATTACCTCTACGGCCGTAAATTCCTGCTCCGGACTGATCATGCCTCTTTAACTTGGCTGTTGAATTTCAAGAATCCAGAGGGCCAGGTAGCCAGGTGGATACAGCGGCTCCAGGAATATGACATCGAGATTAAGCACCGAAAAGGTTTGTCACACGGTAATGCTGACGCATTATCAAGAAGACCTTGTTCCGAGAACTGCCATTATTGCTCCCGAATTGAGAAACAGTACGGGACGACAATCCCTACTGCCTGTCAAGTTACTGCTACTTCATCATCTTCAGATCCTGATCCATGGAGTGACGACCAAGTTAGAAAAGATCAGCTTGAAGACCCAGACCTAAAGCCTATCATAGAGTTAATGGAAAAGGACAGTCGGCGACCTAGTTGGCAAGACGTTTCTATCTACAGTCCTGCAACGAAGAGATACTGGGCTCTATGGAAATCTCTCCAGTTGCGAAATGGCGTCCTGTATCGGAAATGGGAATCTGACGATGGTAAAGCATTCAAATGGCAGTTACTCCTTCCCAGATCAAGAATTCCAGACGTTCTAAAGGAATTGCACAGTAGTCCGACTGGAGGACATTTTGGTGTCTTGAAAACCCTCCACAAGGTTCGAGAGCGCTTCTTCTGGAGCAAGGCGAAGGATGACGTGGAGAAGTGGTGTCATTCTTGTGACGCCTGTGCTGCCCGTAAAGGACCGAAGAGAAGAAGCCGCGGGAAGCTACATCTTTACAACGTAGGAGCTCCTTTCGAACGAATCGGGATCGACATTCTTGGTCCTCTACCGAAAACTACTGATGGGAACAAATACATCCTCGTTGCCATTGACTATTTCACCAAATGGCCCGAAGCATATTCCATTCCGGATCAAGAAGCTACCACTGTAGCAGAGACTCTAGTCCAGCATTGGATCTCGAGATATGGGACACCTTTGCAGATCCATTCCGATCAGGGAAGAAACTTCATCTCTGCTGTGTTTAAGGGCCTATGTGATATCCTCAAAATTGAGAAAACTCGAACGACACCACTACACCCACAATCGGACGGCATGGTGGAGAGATTCAACAGGACAATCCTTAATAATCTCTCGCTTATGGTCTCCAAAAATCAACAGGATTGGGACAAGAAACTTCCTCTGTTCCTGCTGGCCTACCGCAGTGCTGTCCACGAGACCACCGGATATTCCCCATCACAGATGCTCTTCGGCCGAGAGCTTCGGCTACCTTGTGATCTCGTCTTCGGTCTCCCTCCAGATGCGCCTTCATCGCCTGAGGAATACGTCCAGGATCTCCAGGCCCGGTTGGAGGACGTTCATCACTTCGCACGGGAGCGAATCAACATCGCGACGGAGAAAATGAAGACCCGATACGACACAAGGTCCACTGGCCATGACTTTCAAGAAGGTGACAAGGTGTGGCTATGGAATCCCATCCGACGTAAAGGTCTGTCACCCAAATTGCAGTCGCATTGGGATGGACCTTACACAGTCCTTCACCGGCTGAACGACGTCGTAGTGAGGATCCAGAAGTCATCACATTCAAAACCTAGGGTTGTACATTATGATCGGCTAGCCCCATACTATGGCCATAGTTCGTAAAGTAAATCTAAAGCTACCATGGTAATTGGTTTGTAAATTTTGTAAATAACTTTTGCCTTTAATTGTCTGTAATATTACTTCATCAATGTGATTATTTCTTTCATGTTCTCATTGTTATTGTTTATCATGTTTATGATTGGTCATCATGTAATGTGTGCACCTGTAAATTTTCCCTTGCTTCCTTTCTGGGGATTGTACTGCCCGGGACGTGCAGTCCTTGGGAAGGGGGCAATGTTACAAATCTTGTAAATAGTTGTTGTTTTTCCTGCCTTGCATCATTTTTATTAGTTTTGGTTTTATCTGACGTCATGTTGCAAAAGTATCTGAAGATATCACCTTTATCACTAGTATACCGGCCCTGTAACACTTTGTAGTTTTTACACTTGCCCTAACTTTAATAAGCGTGAAGACATTTTCGCGTGGTTTTTTTCTTATCGCTAGAATTTGTGAATGGATTACGTAATGTTAGGAATGAAACAAAATATTCCAGGTTTTTCTCGAATATTGTGGACATTTCTTTCCGTGTATAAATAGCTGGCCTTGAACACAAGTCAGTCAGTTGTTTTCAGATTTGATTCTGGTGACTCGTTTTATTCGCTATTCGCTTGGGCGAATGTTTGTTTTGCTTTTGTAATTGCTTAATTACTGTTCACGTTAGATACGTGGTGCTGAATTACTGTTGAGAGTACAGTGTAGTGTTTGCTGCCTAATTGCTGATGTTTAGCAATTGTTTCCTGCTCCTTTTGTAAATAGTGTACATACTTGTAAATAAATTTATAGTTACTTCCTCAAGATTGGAATGTTCATTTAAAGAAAGTTGAAGGTGCTACGGACTCGTTACAGTATTTTATTCCGTACCGAGGTACTTTTAAGAATCCTGCCCCCTCCACTAAAATGTTGAAATGCCGCCCCTGATTAAGGCCCAACCTTTTTCTACCCGCGCGTCACAACACATGATTCCTGCAAGCCATTCTAAATAACATTGGAAATATGGAAAGGGAATAAAAGTCAATGATTGATGTTATTAGCGGATGGTCCCTTTCTAAAATGAATTCATTTTTTTAAAACTAATTTCTGAATATTTCAATGTGAATTTTTAACATTTTCTTTAATTGTGCTTTTCGATTTGTCGCAATGAACAAAACAACGTGACACACCTCTTAGCTTCAGAGGCTGGAAGTGGCTCGCGGGGGCCGTAGGTTGGACACCACTGCTCCAACGGGATATTCGTATCATAGAGATTTGGGAGTGATTACCTAAGTTTCAGCGAGCAATACTTGTTTCACTCCGGCATTATCGACGCAGAAATGCATTAGCGTGTGAGAAGTCTTCCGAGTCAAAAAAATATGATGTCAATGTGGAAAAATTGCGAAGAACCTTAGTTATCCAATCGATTACTTCCATGTTGAGAATTTTTAAAATTGGCGCAATTATCGCAGCGTATAGCAAAATTATTCTGATTTGGCGAAAATGACTGACGAAGTTTTGCACTTGTTTGATTGATATCAAGCTTTCCGCTGTTGGTGGCATATGTTAGGTGAAATTTTTCTGGTTTAGCCAAAATAATCCAAGGAATTTCCTATCTAACTTATACATTAAGTTAAGCTTTGTGTCGAACAAAACCACACATATATTTACATCTTGACGGTTGCAATTTTATGCATAAATTTGCAAAATTAGCTTTTTTTTTTTTTAGCCACTGCAATTTTTGTTCCACACACTTCTTTGGCGGATTGTTTTGTATTTTAATGGCTTAGTAGGGGTGCACAACCTGCGGCCCGCGGGCCAAATGCGGCCCGCCGCGTAGAGATGTGCGGCCCGCGAGTGCATTTGATTTTTTGTGGTGAAAAACGGGAAATTTTTTTTTTTTTTTTTGAAAACAAAAAAGAAACTTTTTTTTTCAACTTAGAGAGGAAAGAAAAAGCAAAAAGGTTTTGCTCATTGTATTTTAAACTACACACACCGAATAAAAAAGCTCCTAAATTCGTTTGAAGAAAGGTTTTAGAACTTTGTAGGGAAAAAGAGTACATCAGAAAATTTCAATTTTCAATTATGAACCAGTGGACAGCATACCCTTTATAGCTTCTTGGCATTGATTCAGCAAAACTAATAATTGTTATAGTAACAACCACGACAAAAAAAAAAAAAAAAATAAATAAATAAATAACGCCATTTTGGAAAAGGTTAGATTTTTTAAATATTTCATTGCTCAAGTTCTGTTTCCAACTTGAATGACAAAATCTTACTAATTTGACTTTTATATGCTAAATGCTCAGCAATTTGGGCATATTTTCATGTGATTTTTCGATGCCACGTGCAAAGTGCACTTTGAATGTTTACATGGAATTTTTCAGCAATCTTTTAGCATCGGCTTCCAGGTTACGATATTTCTTCTTATTTTTGGAGTAATGCACGAAACAAATCATACTGAGCAAGAATACAAACTTATTTTTCGAAACAAATGTGAGCTTTTTTTTTAACCACGATTTTTTAATTTTTGCACTCACTGCGTGGCGAATGGATATTTTTTGATCTAAAACACGTAAAAATTAAATTATTTGGTGCTCTTGTTAATGAAGCTTTTGAAAGAGATGGAGTTAGTTACCTTGCTGGCCTCTGATATATACAAATGAAGTTTCTAATAGTTTTGACTTTTGGAGTTCTAAATATCTTTACATCCATGATTAATCAATATAAAGAAAAATGCAAGCATGTTTAGAATTTAAACTATCAACAATGAACCCATATATAAAAATTGGTACATAAATTTCAATCTCAGCCATCCAATTGCTAATTTTGATTTCATGGCATTTCCCTGAATTTTTAGAAAAATAATGTTTGTAAATTTTTGTATCATGATTCCTTTTTTGTTAAGTCATCATTTTGTTTGATATTCATATTATATCCAGCTAATGGTAGAATTTTGTATTTGCACGGTGTCCTAGTTCCATTGGAACTGTTGGCAGTTTTGCCAAAAGTTTTTTTTTGGATCTTATTGTGCTCAAATTACATATTGATTTGGTACTGCTGAATAAAATGTTTGATTTCTTTAGTTTTAATAAGTGATAAAGTTCAACATTATTAAAGCACAAAGTTGCAAAAATATTGCAGACATGTAACACCTTTTTCAAAACATGCAAAGTTTTAAGCCTCTGATGGCTAAGCAACTTTAATGAGAACATCTGCTTAGTATCATGAGATCAAAACCTTTCTTCAC